>KZ310031.1:33485-44272 GCA_000376725.2 Ladona fulva
GAATATATATATATATATAACTATTTATTGACAATTTTGCAGGAATACTTAAGGTGACACTATCTTCCACTGACAAAATTACGATGTAATGGAAATCATATCAGACGTATGCTCGCCTAGGACTGCATATACTCATAAATACGCATGCGCATTGATGAGAATGTTATCGAGCAAGTCAGTTGAATACGTAAATCATGCAACACCGGTTCGACAAAGCCCTCTCATTCCATGCGAATGTGGAATAAGAATTGAAATCGCAATTTCGTTGGAATTTCGATTCCATGCGTTATGAGACATCTTCGCCGGAATTCTGAGAGTACTCATTCCATGCGTATCGTAAAGTTTCTTAATCGCACCCCTGATCACCTATTGCTCCAAAAATTCCACCTTGTGAGAAATATGACCTCGTATTAACTGAGAACGCGAAAAAAATTACGTCTTACAACAAAAATTATTCGCCAGTTTCACAAAATTCTAGTAAATCCTGGTGAAAATAAACAAAGAGACTGAATTTCACTCAGGTAATTCGTTTAACCTGTGAGAGTGAGTGAGATCTGCTGAGAGGCCGAAGCAACATATGAATATGTTCTGTGATAAGGTGCCCTAATTACTGGCACAAGCACTCTAAGAAAGCGCATTTGAATAACAAAAATATCGTTTTTCTTTCCAAATCTGCTATAATCTGGATAACCACATGCTTATATAACATAACTTACAACCTACGCAGTTTATATGAAACCATTTAGATGAAGGAGAGAGAAGCCAGAACGATAATAACGTTATTTTTGTTTATGTTTAAGAAAAATGCTTGTCTGTGATATCCAAGCCCAAAGTCACCAATAGCAATATTGAAACCTTTCATCGAAAAATAATTCTTTCCCGAAATTATTTTTCGACCATTTGAAAGAGCTTTGACTGTAATGCTCAACTTAATGCGATTAAGTACAGCAATTTTTACTGTAAAATCTTACAGGAAATCTTTCGAATTAATATATTTTCGCCCTCTTCCTTCCAAGAATCGGAATATTACAATAGAATTTAATCAAATATCAACCAGGAGTTGACCTTTACGCACGGCACGATTTATAGTAAGTTGCGTGAGATTTGAGTTAAACTTTTACAATATCTAATTATAAATTAAACAGTGGTTAAGTTGAAACAATCAAATGAATCTCGATTGCGCACAAGTTAATTTCAACTGAAAATTACTAATCATTTACTATAAATAACGAATTATAATCAATAATGAGGATTAAAATCATTAAAAAAATTAAGAAGAGAGGGTAAACATCTTGATTTATAAAAGCTGTACGTTAAAAATGCTGAATAACTCCGCTTTTACCCCCTTATTACCTCGGAAAACCATAAAATGACCGCAAGATTTAATTCAAATACATCCGCTAAAATAAAGCTAGCAATATCTGATAGTTACTGGATAAAGACGACTTTCACCCGAGGTATGTTAAAGATGAAATGAAAGAGAAAAAGTCTGCCGTAGTCGGGAATTGAAGGAGAAATTGTTCTGTCATAGAGGCAGAGCCGCGCCCGGACCATTTGCCGCCCAAGTGCAAAAATAATTTGCCGCCCCTTAAAATTAAGTACTAATACCACATATCACCGATTATTTGGTAAAAATTATTTGCGATACTCTGAAAAACCATTATTTATTACTTCCTCCAGCTTACATTGCACACAAAATAACAATTCATTCTGCATATTCCGTAGGATGACATAGTAAATGGTACTAATGAGTTAATAGTAAACATTGCTTTGGATTATCATTATCTTAGCAACAAGTCTCCGGAAGTGTCAATAAAACACGGAAAGCTATTTTAAAATTAGAAAATTAGATTATATTCGAAAACCTGAGGAGAATTTATTTTTGGTTTAAGAAAAAATTTTTCGATTAAATTCATTGCACAAATATTCCTTTCTCATTTTGAGTTATCCTTAAATCTTTCCTCTAAACGTTTGTCAATCTTTCATTTCACATCATAATCTCTCATACATATGTCGTATGTATTACAAAAAAAAACCAATTAATATTGTTGTAACAATAACGGTTGGCTACGCTACTGTCGCAGCTCTTTAGATGCCGCCACCCGGGTGCCATGCACTCCTTGCACCCATAGGACGGCGCTTAGAGGTCAGAGCAACCGCTCGGAGAGACATGGGTTCCATTCCCTGCGACGGCTGTCATTTTCTCTTTCATTTCTTTGTCTAAAATGTAGCATGTGAACAATGCGTTTTTCATCATTGAGATATGTTAAGTTGAAAATTTCAAGAAACATTGCAGGAATGTGGCATCCACCTAAACCTTAGAATATACAGTGTATATTTACAAGAAACAGGCTCCGAATATGCTTGGTCTAAGGATTAGAAGCTTAGCGCAGCTAACACGCTTATTTCTACATCACCAAGGTTTTAAATAAAGATTATGGAGATTAAGCAAGATACAGTTACTTCGCAGATTTCCGATTTTCAAGGAAGCAACCGTCCTCTCCTTTAACCATTACTCTCCTTTTGAAGGCCTTCGTCCGGTCCACATCATTCGAATGCGTAGAAACCAATCAATTCCAGAGGCCTACACCAACTACAACCCAAAAAATTCTTCTACTTTTGCTATCCATTACACTTATCTCACGTAGAGAATCAATATTACGCACGGTACTGTTGCAAAATTCCCAAATCTTTATGACAAGGACAAGAATAAAAAAACAATATCGCAAGAAAGAATAACGAAAGCTGGCGATCAAGAGGAAAGGGCAGCCCTAGGATGGAGATCATTGGTGAAGTTCCCGTGGTTGGAGGTATACCCCCTCCTAGGAGGGGATGCGCGAAAATTTCCGTGCAGGTTTCTTTCTGCACGACTGAACTATGGTGTTCTGAAACGCCTCTAGATAACTAGAAGCAAAGTATTCGAAGGCGCTTCCGTATCACTAAACAAATAGTAAAGGAGATTATACTCAGGGAGCTCCTAACCTCGCCCAATGCTTTGCCTACCTCGGTTACAGCCAGAGCCGAGCCGTCCTAAGGATTCATAGCTCCCGAGTCGCGGCATCTAAAGGGTGGCAACAGAAGGAAAGTTTGAAGGAAAAAAGACTTGGATTTTATTAATTAAAGACACGACCAGATTTCAGCGAATGATCGCCATTATCAGGTTGATGATGATGGCGATCATTCGCTGTCGTGTCCACAATAAAATCCTGCGGAAATAACTTTTCCTTCAAACAAAAAGTAATGTGAACTCTTAACTCATTATGACCATTCACTATGTCAGCATACGGAATATCCATAATGAATTGTTACTGATGTTTTATAACCAATTTAATCAGGAGGAGGTCATAAAACAATGGTTTTTTATATAATTTTTACCTGCAAATCAGGAAATGTTTGGTTTTAGTACTTAATTTTCAAGGACGTCAAATTATATTCGCACACGGGAGGCAAATAGGCTGGGCAAGGCTCTGTTTACAGCCTAGAAATGTTCCTGGTATTCTTGTATGTGAGGTTTCAGCAGTACTTTCCTTGAGGGGGCAGTCCATTAGCACAGCAGGAAAACCGTAGGCCGAAGCAACTCAGCGGATAGTGGTCGTTTCATTTTGGAAATGTATGGGTGAAAGAGGGGACACTCCTTTTTACGGGGTATTGCTGAAGAACGAAAGAAGTAGATTGGATAGTGGAGCGGCATCAATCCAGGGTGAGCCTGAAGTGGAGAATTTTCAATGCGCAAACACCAAAGAGCCCTTTGGAATAGTCACCCAGAAGCCTCCCTGATGGTCAATTCTATAGCACAGGCATCAAGGCTCCCGATAAATGGAATAGATGAAACAGGAATTTCCTTGTTATTTTCCATGTTGGTGCATCTTGAAATTTTAAAGCCCTTCTGACCTGCAATCCTCCTTTAGACACCCACCAACTCCTCTTCTATTTTCCGTTTCTCCTCCCTTTGATGCAAACATTCACGCCTGTGAAATTCGGTTTTGCTTGATGACGAATCGACGCATAACTCGGATAAAGTAAGTAAAGGTATATCTAGAAGAATTTCTTGGTTATTCTTCATAATGGAAAGCAACCACAATGTAGAGGTAAAACTACTAGACTAATAGGGACCATAAAAATATCATTTACTAGATTTCACTCATGGAAAATAAAAATAGCGGCTTCATACCTTCCATAGATATTTTTTAAATTTTTGTCCGGTTTTTAGAGTAACTTCCCATTATCAGGCAAACTCAGAGTAAGTGGATATATGGGCAAATGAGAGGGAATGTATAAGTGATGGTAAAAAGAGGAAAGGTACTGTTCTTTGGTTCAATAGTAAATAAATGTGAGGTAAGGTTTAGAAGTCACGCTTTTCTCTCTCCTGATGGCGTTCTACCAAAACTGGATGTCAACGCCCAAATACTGGATGTATATTTCATTCTTTCTAAATCAGTTTTGGTCTTGGCTATCCGCAATCACACTACTCTGAAAGTTATTACTATCGAAAACATGTCTTTGGGTGATCTAAAGAAATCTAATAAGCTTCAAGAATGCGATATATGCGATGAATTTTAATCCGTGAGCTTAGGACGATGGAGCTATCACAGAAAAATGAGTCATAACACACATAAAAATAGATGAACAAATAAATTTAGACTTCCAGAGTGCATTCCGTTTGTGACAAAAGCGCTGGTGTCAGAGTTTGCAATTCCTTTGATGGTGACAGCATTGAGTGAGATTCTATATTCCGCAAATTTATTTCTCTCTACATTTCCGGAACTTTTAGGTAGCGCCTCGTACCGTCTATCCAGATTCCCTGAGTCATTGCTGCATCTGATTTAGTAAATTGAATCAAACTGTTATTGGCAAAATAATGTGGTAACTTCGGACGAAGTTTTCGCAGATTCCAGTTATCATATGTAATTAATGGTACTCCCATAAACTTAAATCAAATTATCTTCCGATATTTGAAGGAGATATTTGTAGTACCTCTACGCAAAGGGTAAAAGTTGTTCCACCATCCTCAGAGAGGAACTTTTGATTCCACTCCGTCGACGGTCGAGAGCATCTGCACAAGATAACAACTGACAATGACAAGATAAAAATTACAAGATAACAATTACAAGATAACAGCTGACCATTAACAAAAAGATGGACAAAAATCTAGTAAGTTTGTTGAAAAGCTATTGGGACAATCTAGTAAGATTGTTGTCCATCAATAGTCAAGTAAATGAATCCACAATTACGTTATCGAATATACCTTTCTGTAACTATTCACTTTGCATAGACATTAATGTACGCCACGAACAATATACTCCTCAAAAGAAAATACTGTGAGTGTCGCCTCTCTATTCACAAGAAACACACAACTGTTTGTCTATGTAAATTATTTAGGACGGAATATCTCTAGTCCTTTGTTTTATTTTCAGTTGCTGACGAAAAATCATTGGCGACACAAACTTTAACATTAGTGGAGGAATTGTTAATATTTAGTATAATAGACTGATAGGTGAGCAACAAGAAGTTATCAGTTTCTTCGGGAGGTCTTCTCTTGGTGGGAAATCGCAACAGAAAACGAAACGTATTGATTTGAAAGGATAAGGAAGGAAAGTTAAGATGCTCCAGATTTGCTTCTTTATCAATCAACTGAAAGATAATACAGGGGAAGTGTTTACGTAACAAGCAGAAAGTCGAAACTTATATAAACCGAAGAAACATGTTCGCGTCAAAGAATTCCAAGAAAGGAAAACTTAATGACGCATTTCATTATTAGAGTAATTAAAGGACACCACTTTTCCTGACTAGCGAGTGCATGTTTCTTCTGATTCCAATTCAAATACTACGGAGATTCGATAGTTTTTTGTCACAGTACCGTCTGTCTCAAACCTTCTAATTAGTTATAGCGTTCGAATTGGATAGATGATTTGCTAAAAAGGAAATGAGTACCGAACCGTGAAACAGATGAGGACACGATAATATGAAAAAATATTAAAGTAGAGGAACACAGCAAAGAATGTTGAAGGTTTATCGTCACCGGTGTTTTAATATTAGGGCGCGTTCTGGTGGAGTCACCTTTTGTTACCAGGATCTGGGGTGCTATGCCCTATCTTTCCGTAACGAACGGAATAATTACTCCCAGAATTCCGAAGCAGCCTCTCCGTAACGACCGGAATTAGAATTCCGTGACAATGGGTATGCCCGATCTCCTTTCGCTTACGATCGTTGCGAGTAAGCTTCTTCGTAACGGTGTTGCAAGGTTTACGTATTCTACTGACTTGCTTTACTACATTCTCATCAAAGCGCATGCGCATTGGCGAGTAATTGCAGTCTGCTAGGCGGGTGTTTACCAGTGTTTACATCTATTATGAATTTTGAAGAGTGAGTTCAGTGGAAAATAATGTCATGTCATGGAAAAAGTATTTAAATAAATTTCTATTTAGTGCATGGGTCACCTCTCCGTAAACTAATGAAATCGTTGAGTCCTTCTATAGAAATTGTATACGTTGATTTGTCATTTTTTACGTGATTAAGAATAGGCCATCGTTTACGGAATAGAATGTATTCGTTTTATGCTTATCGTTGACTACTGATTAAATATAGTAATGACTGAAAGCCTCCGAAGACGATGAATGTGTATTGTAGATATGCGAAGCATATGGCATAGTGTGAATTACAAATCCTCTTTTGGGTTTCCTTGCTTTGCTTTTTGATCATGATGTTGTAAGGAACTAATAGAAAGTATTTAAGATATAATTTTTTGTGAACAGAACGTAATTAGTTGTGTTTACCTTAGAGCTATACTTTATAAACTTATACAAAATGTCGCGTATGGTAGGGGGAAATGAGACTTTTATAACTTTTATTTAAATGTCATTTAGATATTAATATTGTTGTAATTACAAATATAAAATTGTATAAAATTCTGTGTCCTCTTCTATAATCCACTACCTCAGCCTTGACTCCGCTGAGCAATGCTATGCTATTATTTGTAAAGGAAAATGCACTTATTACGACTTCGAAACGAATTGGTAGATCATAGTAACACTAATTGCGTTTTTCTTCATGATGAAAATGCTACCTTAGTTTGATTAGTCATAGAGTTCGTTCCGCCTCCTTACTTATAAATCATAGAAGAATATAGTTACCTATTTCTAAATGCTTAGGTAGACCTTCAAAAAAAATCAAACAATCCAATCCCAGCATTTCACGATAAAAGTTGAGTTCCAAATACGACTCATAGAACATAGAGTATTTCACTTTTACTTAAGGAACCGATGACACTAACGATTAGGACATTCTAGCATTAGTAATATAAATAATCTTGCCCAACTTTAGCCTCGTAGCTTCCACTTGCAAAGATTTTAAGGGCACAGAGAATCTGCAGGATTAGGAATCATACGTAAATTACATAAATATATTATTGTCTACATGCATTGCATATCCCGTTTGCTTACGTCCCAATAAAATCAATATTTAATGTATAATACCAGTAAATGAACTGGAATTCCAGTTCTTCTTGCCAGCTGCCCCAGCTGGGGTGTTAAGGCTTACGTTAAATACGCTACTCTTTCCTGGGGCAACCTAAATTACTCGCAAATGTACTCTGCTGTTATAGCAAATGGATTTGTAGAATCTCTAAGGGTGCTACGGCTCATAATTTCGTTTTCCTCTTCCAAATCTTTATCGTAGCAGACAGTCGGTCCGCCATGTTTGTTGTTTACATGCTAGATTCCACCTACTTCTTGTAGGTGAGAACAATTTCGATGCGAACGGAATTTAATTCCGTTCCGTAATCGGAATTCTGAGTTAGAGCATACCAAATGAGATTCCAGTCGTAAAATCTGCCAAGATGGCCGACAATTCCGATCAAAACCACAATTCCGTGCGTATCGGAAAGATAGGGCATAGCACCCCTGCTCGGAAGATAATAAAAGAGGGTTCAGCGAGATCAACGCTTATTTATTGCTTTACTACAACGAAATTCTGTTCCCATATTTAAAGCTACGACTCGTTACGTCTGGATAGCATCACGATCGACGAAAGGAAGACAAGGCTGGGTGGCCACCAAATGCGGAGCGGAGCGTAGTTGAGCTGAGCGGACTACGCTAACCAAATCGAACCTTATAGTTTTGAATTGAAAAGCGGCCACTGTATGCGAAGTTGAGCGTAGAGGCGTCGCTCAGTTAACGGTTCGTTCTGAAGCTGACTTCCACTGCCACTTAGCCCTCTTGAAACTCTTGAACTTGTACTTTTCAGTATTCTGTGTGAACTGTTCGTGTGAAGAGACAGTCGGAACGTCCTTAATTTTATGAAGAATGTCGCTAAATTGATCTCTTGTCATTCGTAAAAAAAATTTAAATTGCTCGTGGCTTAAGTCATCGAAAAGGGTATGAAATTCTTCCTAATCACCTCTTCTCCGAAGGTATAGACTTTCCCACTTTGTCTTGAGGTTTGAAGCTATACTAGACACAAGATATGTAAATTCCGTTTCTGAATCATAAGATTCTTAACTAAGTTATAGCATCTTATAGAGGGATAACCTTATGGGACGTTTTGATATCACTTTTTTTCACGTCTAATCTCCGATAGATGGCATTGGCGTTGCTCTTACCTTCTTCCTTCTTATCTTATCTTATATACTCCGTCCAACGTCTTGAAAACACAACGTTAATCTTATGGCCCGGTTCCCTTTTTTTAAAGGGAAAAGGCGCACGCTGATGCATAGAGAAAGAAAGTTGGCGATCATTATTTTTGAAAAATTTTATTCTTAAAGTAATTCTGAACAGCATGCTGTGATTCTTTCGATATTAAACATTATCATTAACGAAAAAAAGATAAGAAAGTGATACTTTCAAGAAAATCGGGATTAAGTTGTGGTTATCTTTGAACCGATGTATTTAGGTCTATCTCTCAAGAAACAGTGTTTCCTGATATCAAAATCTGCTTCTTTATATCCACTTTCCACCAATATTACTAATTTTCCTGTAAAACATTTTGGAGACAAACAACTTCGGGAAATTTATGAAAGTGCGGAGAGTTTTCGGGAAAATTCGTTGCGGAAGGTCGCTAGCTACTTTTTGTAATATTTCTGTTGGAAAAATAATCTATATGTTTGACCCCCTACCACTGCCTTCTACAGTAGGACACTGAGTTTTAATCAGCTTTGAGACACACTATCTCAGGCAGTATTCCGTGGAAGAAAACAAAACTTGGTATTCTTACACGAATTTTGCTATTAGACAATATAATAGGCAAACTTTCATGAGCGAATTTCATGCAGAAAATTTGAAGTAAAATCGGCCCAAAAAATTATAACTCGAAAAAAATAAAAGTTAGCCATTTTCTATCTTTGGAAATAAACGTAAGATAAACACGAAACTTTGTGCCTCGTAACTAGTTAATATAAGGTATCTGAGTAAAAAGTTTTATTCTCCTAATGCTTTCCACTAGTTTAAAATCTGATTGTGAGTGTAAATTTGACGAATTTCGTTACGACGCCAAAAAAGGTATTTTCAGTTCACATTTACTAAAAAAAGACTCTCTCGTAACTCTTTATAAGAAAGAGCATGTTTTATTACCTCTAAAAATGTAGACTTGATTTAACATTGCAGGCATAAAATCACTAATAATACGAATGAATGTGATGATGTTGCTATGGCAACATCTTGTACGTAAGCTTTGCTGATTTTACATTGTGTCGTTTAATTTTCATTATTGCTTGATTAACTTGGTCGATGGTCATCGTCTCTGAGCTCAACTTCTGATCACCGAGTAATTAGTATTCTCTCATCAGCAGAAAAACTGTGCACATAAATTACCCCTATTTCATCAGGATATAATGAACCATGATTGCAAGTTAACGACAATTTTTCTCCAACAGCGCAAATAGGCAATGTAGGATTGCCAGCCGTCTCATTGACATCCATTTTGCATAAGTAAAATCACAATAATCTAAGGTATAAATGTAAAATCTAAAAAGAGAATTTATAGAAGGTTCTGAAATTATGACCGAAATATGAGTACAGCATGTCACTTCAGAATCCCTCATCCAAAACATGTTAAAGAGTGGACTCACTAAATTACTTACAGAATATTTAGCCGCCGTCTTCGATGCAGAAACACCACTAGTGGGCTTACGAATTATATTACACAAGAAATATAAGATACGAGTAAAAGTAGCTTGCATACTGCAAGCTTAATGTACGATAGGTTTGGTAAGACATATATACACACCCTGTAATACGCTGCTGGATATTTACGGGGCCTTACAGATCCTACATCGATGTATATACGTGTTTTATCTTCGCTTTTTACTATTCCTATAGTTTCAAGAATAATTCATTTAAAAAAGTGCACCAAATTAAAAATGCGCAACGGAACCGTGCCGTCGGCTGCTTTAGAAAAAAATGACAATCTGTTTACGTCAAAAGGAAACGCTTTTCACCCATCCCATAGGTTTGAAAGGGACGGTATCTCTGGGAGACCGCGATAAATGTGCGGAGCAAATGTGTAATCTGCTTCAGATAAGCGATTAAATACCTTTAATGTCCCTGGTCCCTGGGATTTAATCCTTTGAATTTTTACATCGACATAGCGTCGAACCTACGATCATTTTGGGAGCGGTCTTTTCAGTACGCGGAAGAAAATCACCTCCTGCACTTGCCGTTAAAATTTCAATTCCCTAGCTTTACGGGAAGTACCTGAAAAAAATTTCCGAATAATGTAAGAAAACCCGTCCAATGCATTCTTATGGGAAAATGGCCGTTTTTGGGGCCTCCTAGAATCGAACCCATGATGCCTAG
>KZ310034.1:0-17953 GCA_000376725.2 Ladona fulva
GTTGTAATATTGGATTTATTCATTCATTGTTTGGTTTGGTTAATTGGTAGTAACGATTGTTTAACTAATATATGATTTATTTTCTCTTCAACATTAAGCTACTTACAATGCTGGTCTAAATAGAATGTAACATGTCTTTGTTAAGTACTGTTAGGTATCAGTTGGGCCTCATACCATAACAGGTAAAAAGGGGCACTTTATTGAAATTATACATACCAAATACATTTATTATTAGAAGTATCAATGAAACTATCGATTCTTAAATTTTTAGCTCACAAAACCATAGCTAATCTTTTAACAATACTACTACTACTACTACTTGTACAGGGAAGAAGAAAATATGCATATATTTCATTTGCTCTTTGTCTCAGTCTTGTTTTCTGACTGTGATAATATGAAAGCTACAGGGAAATGGGTGATGTTGAATAATAGCATTAACTTTAGTCACTCCTTATGGAAAAAGGCAATGAAAATAAGCGCTATTCACTGGGTTAGTGCCTTCCACTTATATGGAACTGACTTATAGAAAAAAGGGAACGTTGGTGTCAAAGACAAAACTACCTCACCTCTCAACTTTCTTAGAGGACCTCATTCCCTCTCATTGGTATCTGTTGGAGTATTAATGGTTTAAATCGGCCATCCGGCTAATTATTTCACTGAGAGTATTTTAACGCATTTCTCGAGGCAACTTCGGTTATTTCGGAAATTTTTAATCAAAGTCCGTCGGTTCTTGTTTAAGGATGATAAATATAAATATCTAGCCCAACTCTCAGGATTTTATCTTTAGTAAGTGTCCAAAAGCTAGAGAGAGATGATGAGGAAATTGGACAGATCAGTACTTAACACTGATAGAATGAGAAAAAAATTCGATCGATTTTCAAGTACAGTGGAATCCAGTCACATGAAATGAAGAGGACCAACCTATACTTCTCGGGCAATCTGAATTTCGCGTAGACATAATTCCTTGAATTCCTTAGGTTAGAGTAAGTTTTCCATAGATTGAATAAATTTATATTTCATAAATCAATGAATTTTTAAGAAATAAATTTTTTTAAATAATCACTCAACTTTTTATTTAATAACAGTGAAGAAACATTGAAAAAAATTTAAAAAACAAAATATTATTTTTATTTTGGCTGAAATCCTGCTATACCCGCTACATTTCTTACGATCTGAAGAATTTTGGGGGGGCATTTTTACAAGAGACCGTAATTTTTTTTCTTTTTGCCACTATTTCGTCTTAACCGTACCCTGTAAAATGAATTAATATACATTGAAAGTCATAGAAGACTAAACAGACAAATACCGCAATTCATGCAGTACAATATTGTGGGTTATCCGTTCAGCTACCTACAATGCTGTTCTAAACAGAAGATAACATAGCTTTATGTGCACTGTTAGGTATCAGTTGGGCCTCACACTAAAATAGGTAATCAGAGGCACTTTATTGAAAATAAATATACTATAAGCAGTTATAAGTAGCAGTATTTGTGAAATTAATAGTTGTTAAATTTTCATCTCACAAAATATAACCAATTAAAATTACTATAATTCTTGCAATTTCCTGTTACTCATAATTTTTAAAGTATTTCTAAAATGATGTCTTCTGTGACCATAAAAATATTTGATTATGTACATGTACATACACAGGGTTATTGTTAACTTTCCCTAGCATAGCAATGCTTATCTTACACTATTATCTTCCAGATGCCTTTGGTAACTACAACCCATTCCTTCTCCATATTTCACCCAGTCATTTTCTCTCTACCTTTATTATGTTTCATTGATCAAAACCTTTACTTCTCCCACTTTTTTCAGCACTTCTTCACNACCGAATAATAAAATAATCACTAATAACATTTACGAAGTCGTTCACTTCCTGTTTTATTACTTTCAATACCTGAACCCACTTATGCAACATTGCCGAGGTTATTGTTAATAGAAATATTATTACTAAAGATCCATGTGAAATATCCGAGATAAGGTTCGCCATCACTTTTTGGAGCAGTTTTCTGAGATTACATATCGGGCATATTTGTGATAATGTTGGTGACAGTAGGTAAAAAAATATGACTGCTCTATGCACCTGTTCTCCTTCCGTTAGAGAATCAGCGAGTCGGAGGTCCATAACGTTGATTTTGCTGTAAAAAGACGTATTCGACTTGATTGACGATTCTAAATTGCGAATTCATTCAATCTGGACTGTCTATAACTCATACATTTTGAGCTGCCATACGCAACGTTTCCATCAATGTCTTTCTTACAATTAGGTCCGTCTTTCTAAATGGGTGTCCGCTACGGGAGCCGCTCGCGATGCTCCTACCATTTCTTTAAACCGAACCCCACACATTTGCAGCGAATATAACTCCCGTTATCTTTGACATGGTCTCCTTACAGTGTTGCAACATGTTCCACAGAAGGAGTTTTTAAGAGTATCCCGAATCTTATGTTACCAGCAATTTTTGAGTTTTTTTTTGCTCATGACTGTACTTCTAAGTTCTTCTAAGAGGACTGCGGGAAAAATGTATTGACCTGCTCTTCTTTTCCCGTTTTTGTCCTTTCTCAATTTTATGGCCCTGCCTCTCAAGTAGAAACCCAAAGGCTCACTCTTCTGTATTGTTCTAGATTGGGAAAATCCAAGGGATTTTGCACCACGGGGGAAACCCAAATCTTCGATTTCTGAATAGTGAATTTACGAAATTAGTAATAATTGATAAAAATCAAGATTTCTGCGAAGTGTTTGGTATCAAATGATCAGCAAAGTGTAAGGAAAGTAAATTCGGACTGCTTATACAAAACAAATTTCTTATTAAATATATTATATATGATACCAACCATAATTTCTAAACAATAACACTGACCGCAACCCATAGGAAAATGGTCGACCCGGATTAGTTCCAGCATTTGTCCGCTATTGAGGCTGATAACCTTCCCCTCGCGTGAATGGTGTAGGTAAAAAGGAAGGCGAAGTTGGTGGCGGGAAAGCTTATCGGTTTAAAGGCCCAAACTGATAGAATAAGGATATCGTAGATTAATCGCCGCTGTGAAATCTTGCATACAGCATTTCTCATTCTGCCGGACTCTATTTGCTATCAATTATTGATATAAATTTGATAAATTTTCTTACAAACATGCATTTTTACGATACCTCAGCATTTATTTCTACACTGTGCAACTTTTTGAAAGCAATCGAAGAAAAGGTACTCTGAAGAATGTGATTGTTATCATTACATTATCATCTTTTGAGCGTCGAATGTTAAAAATAAAACTCGTTAATCTCTCAGTGAGCCGTTATGGAGATGAAAAACCCATCGCTCTGAAAACTGCTTTTTCTATGCACTAAAGAGCGCCCTTAAGGCACGCTTTCAAACAAAACAGAAAAAAAATCCAGAATGTCCTTGAAAGGTTACATTTTCGTTTTCTATGAAATTATGGTAGTAAAGAACCAAAAGTTAAACACACAGTAAAATCCGGCATCAATTCCATTCAGTACTGAAAAAATTCAAACAATTTTGCCTTACTTTATATTTCGAAGGTTGCTGGAGTGGATAAAACCGAAAGTTCTCGCGGGGAATCACAATTTGCCAGAGTCAGAGGGATTTTCCGATATCCCCCTGGAAATTATTTAATAATAATGGTAATTTTTTTCGTTTTGCCACTGTTTCGTGTCAACCGTATCCCGTAAAACGAAAGTTTTACGGGACCGTATCCCGTAAAAACGAATTAATACACATTGAAAGTTATAGAAGACGAAACGGATAAATACCGCAATTCGTGCTAAACGATATTGTGTGTTATCCGTTTTCGTGTTTCCGTTATACATAAACAATCGGCACCCGCTCATTTGTTAAAGAGATCCTAGAACTTTGCTTCTTTCGCCCCTGGAGATCTATTTCTGTGCCACCAGCATTTCATTTTGAGAAGTTTTACCTCCTGCATCCTACATGTGCCGCCGAGTTAATATCTGGCACTCATAAGGTTCTTTTCAAACCTATCGTCACAATTGAATTTTAACTTTTATTAGATGCTATGAGTAGGACCCTAAACCTAACTCTGTGGTCTCAAAACGACCGGTAAGGATTGATTTATTTACAGGAAACAGTTATAGGAAACAATAGTTATAATTTATTAATAGTATGCATTCAATTGGATAACCCTTGTAAAACAAGTTGTCGCGAGAAGCATTTCCTTAGCTTGACATAACCTACGTAATCTTATGCTTAATAGCGATTCTCTCCAATAAACAATCACATACGCTGTTTCGGTGGTAATAAATGCAACAAATATGTCAATCGTAAGGCCCTGATATTTATTTATAGTGAGAGTTGCTCATCTCTTTGTACCTAATCCTAGATTAAATGTTAGCCCTACCAAGTAACCAAGGGATAAATGTCACCTTTATTTTGTTATTTAGAGAAAATAGCCTGAGTATGCAGCTTTAAATGCAGATTCCTAGAAGTAGCTTATTTATATGAACTCAGAGAATGCAAACTTGCAATTGGAAAAACCTTGGTTCCAGAGGAATATACATACTTTATTATTATTGAGTCCTGATCTATTCAGGATTCATTGACTTATAAATAATATAATATATAATAACCAAGAAGGAAATAGTTCATAGCAGATATTTCCCTTAAGTAGATTGAAATAGTTGTTAATAATGGTCAAAGATAAAGAAGATTGCTTTACTACAACAGAAAATATTGAAAAAGAAATCATATGAAGGAATCTCAAAGATCAGGGTTTTAAGGACAGTGTTACAGTATAGGATTTGTTCCTTCATTAATGATTGGGTTGGATAATTCATTAATTGGTAATAATGGTTGGATAATTAATTGATGATTGGTTACCTTTACAATTTTAAGCTACCTACAATGCTGCTCTAAACAGAAGATAACATAGCTTTATGAGCACTGTTAGGTATCAGATTGGGCCTCACACTAAAATAGGTAATCAGAGGCACTTTATTGAAAATAAATATACTATAAGCAGTTATAAGTAGCAGTATTTGTGAAATTATTAATTGTTAAATTTTTATCTCACAAAATATAACCAATTAAAATTACTATAATTCTTGCAATTTCCTGTTACTCATAATTTTTAAAGTATTTCTAAAATGATGTCTTCTGTGACCATAAAAATATTTGATTATGTACATGTACATACACAGGGTTATTGTTAACTTTCCCTAGCATAGCAATGCTTATCTTACACTATTATCTTCCAGATGCCTTTGGTAACTACAACCCATTCCTTCTCCATATTTCACCCAGTCATTTTCTCTCTACCTTTATTATGTTTCATTGATCAAAACCTTTACTTCTCCCACTTTTTTCAGCACTTCTTCACATGTTATTCTCTCATCCCAATCTAAAATATTTGCAGCACTCAATTCTCGGAGACATTTCCCTTTCAATCAGACCTACAAAAAGTCAGCTCCTCACAGATATTAAAAATTTATCAGAAACACAGACAAAAGACATTTGTAAAAAAAAATTCGATATTCTGGAAATAAATTATGTAATCAAAAATCCTGTACCTAAGGCTTGAAAGTCAGGTTAATCCTCTAAAACATTTTGGTACTAAGCTTTCTGGTCCTATCATCTCACAATAATCAGATTACTTTTCTTTCATTCTCAAATTCTTGGAAATGTGATATTTTATCTATGCGGGAACTATGTTCAACTTAAAGAATTATAAATAATACTGCCACATTAACAACACCTATCTAGGATAAGCAGGAGTAAGAAAACAGCTTCTGAAGCCTATAAGTCAGTAAACCCTTTGCCTGTGGGAAACATATTTGTACGTTCTCCTAAGAGAACAGCTGGAAAAATGTTTTTATACATTTGACCTGCTCTTCCTTCCCCATTCTTGTCCTTTCTATATTTTATGGCTCTGCCTCTCAATGAGACATCTAAAGGCACACTCTTCTGTATTGATTTTGTACCTCGAGGATTTACAAATTTGGTAATGCGTAGCCTCTCTTATATTTTTCTTTGCTCTGCTCCGAGTTTTAGTTGTGTTTGAGTGCATTCTACACATAGAGTAAGTATGTTTCAACATGGTTACTTACTTTTTGAATATCAACGTTAATATAAATCAAGATGCGATGGATGGAGAAAGCTATACTCCTCAGTTTAACAAGAGTAAAATATCCACAAGGATTGCGCTCTGGAAATGCTGCTTCACTCCAACTGTGAGATCTCTGACACATCCAGTAGCTGCAGCCATAGCAAACCCAGCACTATCTTCAGAAAATTGTTTAAAGGATTTTCAATATCCTACACAGTAGCAATAAAATGTTTTAAGTGATTTCTTGTTCATAGTTCTCTTCTCCAGTTGCACTGATTTTGAGGGTTGCAAATTTTTTGTTTCATCCAGAATATTGGACAAAAGCCATCTGTCCACATTGGTATTTCCCCTACAACAGGCCCCTTTTTAATCATATTAGAAGCAGTATTTTCACATATTGAGTGTGAATGATTCAGTGGAAAGGACTGAAGTGGAAAGGGATGTTTTGCACATCAGGAGAATAGTCTTTCTTGCCCAACCTAAGCCTCCACTGCCCAGGTATGCAGCCTTTAGAAACAGATTCCTGAAATTAGATTATTTATGTAGAATGAATTTATAGAGAATTTACATAGAATTTATAGAGAATGTAACCCTGCAATAGGAAACACCCATCTCGAGTTGCAGAGGTGTTTCCTACTTTATTATTATTGCATCCTAACACACACAGGATTTACTGACATATAAATAATATAATATTTAATTACCAACAAGGAAAGAGTTCCTAACAAATATTCCCCATTAGTGGATTGACAAAGGCTGTTAATGAAGGTAAAAGATAAAGAAGATTGTTTCGCTACAATAGAAAATATTGAAAAAGTCATCATATTAAAGAATCTCCAAGATCAGGGTTTTGAGGAAGGAGTTGTAATATTGGATTCATTCAATCATTGTTTGGTTTGGTTAATTCGTTAGTTGGTAGTAACGATTGTTTAACTAATTAATGATTGATTTTCTCTACAACTTTAAGCTACTTACAAAGCTGGTCTAAATAGAATGTAACATGTCTTTGTTAAGTACTGTTAGGTAGCAGTTAGGCCTCATACCATAACAGGTAATTAGGGGCACTTTATTGAAATTATACATATCAAATACATTTATTATTAGAAGTTTCAATGAAACCATCGATTGTTAGATTTATAGCTCACAAAACCATAGCTAATTTAATTACTAGATTCTAGCAATTTCCTGTTACTCAAAATTTTAAAAACAATTCTAAAATGATGCCTTCTTTGACAACAAATATATATAATGTGTTGTTTTATAATGCAGGAACTATGTTTAATTTAATGAATTATAAATAAAACTGCCACTATTACAACTTCTATCTAGGATAATCAGGACTAGGAAAACAGCAACCGTACTCTATAAGTCATTCATATTAGTACATTCTCCTTAGAGGACTGCAAGAAAAATGTTTCTGCATTTGACCTGCTTACTACCCCATCCTTGTCCTATCTCAGTTTTATGGACCTACCTCTCAATGAGACTCAAAAAGGCTTACTGTTTTCTAATGTTCTAGATTTGGAAAATCCAAGGGATTTTGCACCTCAGGGGAAATCCAAATTTGGTAATGTGTGCAATCTCTTATTTTTCTTTGATCTACTCCGAGTTTTGGCTGGGTTCAAGTGCTTTCTACACATAGAGTAAGTATGTTTCAACATGGTAACGATAAACTATGCTTATTCAAATGATGATCGAAAAGAGTTCATATAAATTTAAATGCTATGGATAGAGGAAGCTACACTCCTCAATTTAAGAAGAGGAAAATATCCACAGAGGATGTAGTTCTGGAAATGTTTTTTCACTCCATCAGTGACATCTATAACACATCCAGTTGCTTTAGCTATAGTAAACCCAGCAGTATATTCAGAAAATTCTTTTATTTAATTACTAATAATTGATAAAAATCAAGATATCTGTGAAGTGTTATAGATGTNTATATTATATTTAACAGCAAACATACTTTGTAGACATTAACCATTGTCTTCAATATCTGATTAGAGGAATTATGAAATTAGTAATAATTTATAAAAATCAAGATATCTGAGGGAAATTAAATTTGGGCTGCTTTTGCAAAAAAAGTTTCTTATTAAATATATTATATATAACAGCAAACATATTTTGTAGACATTAACTGTTGACTGCACCCATAAGGAAAAGGTGTTCCTGGATTGTAGGGATTACTACCTACTAGGATTTCTCTTTTCCACCAGAGGGAGAAATACCCCCCTTATTTTTCTCCCATGCCTAGTTGTGGGAAAATCTTAACCTCCAGCAGCTAAAGGGTTAACAAATGAGGAAGGGAGTCAAGTAAGTAGAGAGTGCATGGTTCTTGACAGGTTTTTCAAAAAACATTATAAAGTTATTCTCAATATTTTTAATTTTTAAAAATGATATTGCTAAAAAGTGTTTATTCCTGAAGAAAAATATATTCCACAATAAAAATTTGATCATCAAATGATATCCCAAAGCAATCAAGGAAGCAATATATTATTTACTTATGCAAATGATTAGTTAAAACGGTCTTTTAACATCACAGAATCCAGAATTCTTCCATCTATACTTTCTTTTACATTTACCACTGCATTCTCATTATTGTAAGAACAGACCATCCCTTTATCAATAGTTATTTGAGACTTGTCATCCTCTAGAGCTTTTCTGATCAAATGAAAGAATTCTGAAGGTGACAACTCTACTCCATCAACCAAAAAACAATGGTAATATTCATTCAGAGCATGATAATTTGTTCGAAATTTGAGACCTCCATCTTCATTTATTGATGAAATATCTTTTTCACTGATTTCAAAGCTCCCTTTGAGGTCAACCATGGATTCTCTTATTTCATCGCTGATTGTTTTCAAAAAGGAGGACTCCCTATTATTTACATCTTCAACCCTCCATTTACTGGCATATTCAGATTCGTTGAATTTTCCTCCCAACAATTTCTCAACCTTTTTCTTTTCATTCTGGTATTTTCTCTCCAATTCTACAAGTTTACTTTTTTGATGAATACACAGGAATCGTACAAAATCAATAAAATCCTCCTTAGTTCTGCATCCTTTTGATTGAGCCAGGCTTTCTGAGGAGTTGATGAAATCAAGGATTTTGCTGGAAGGAAATGTGCTCTTCCCTTTTGAAGAAAAGTACCTCATGAAAAGCCGGGCAACATAACCACACAAATCTCTCATTGGTATTTTTATATCATCCTCAAGATGTATGAATTCCTTTTTGTTCTCAATGCAAATAGTGTCAATCAGGTTGACTAAACTTTGAAGTGTTTCATCTTCATTTTGGAGAGTACTTGATGAAGTGGACACAGAGGGTACATTGCTTGTGACTGATATAAAGGTTGTGCTGCTTGTTGATGTAATGGGTCCAGCACCTGTGGTGCTTCTAACATGGGTCTGTAAGCTGATATCAGTGTCTACATATGCTTTACCACCCACCACCAAATTCCCTTTATCATTCAAAACTGAGGAGCCACTTTGTTTCTGTGCCCTTATTGCCATTCTAAAGAATTCATCTTTTGATCCCACATTTGATATTCCTTTGATAATGCGAGCTCTGCCTTCCATGCTACCATCCCCTCCAGAATTCCGCACCAGTTTATTAAATGCTTTTTCTCTTCTCTTACTGAGGTCAGAGGTGAAATTAGAAAGGGTGTCCTTCTGCACCTGATCTATGACTGTGGCAGCTGTTTTGGCATTCATGGCTGAATTCGTGAAAAACAGGACAGATGATCCAAACTGCAGGACATCCATGGCAGTCAAATCATTGTTTCTTCGTTTGTCTACCAAAATAGCCAAATGATTTGCAATTCCTATTCCATTCACTGTCAAGGCACCAAAGTTGAGAAAATTCACTAATACCTGACCTGCTGTACCCACAATGCGACCTTGAGCCACTGCAGCAACCATGCCCTTCATGGCTAACCCACTTCCCACACCAAATGCACTACCAACTACTGACAACCAGCAATTTCGGGCTTCTGAGTCTGTGAGGGATATGCTCTCAGTATGTTTTGAACGATCATATAAAATATATGATCCTCTACTAGCTCCATAGATTCCACATCCAGTAGCAGCCCATGCAGCTGCTGCTGCAAATGGTGCAACAGGAGGAAAGAAGATGGAAGCTACTCCCACTCCTGCTGCAACCAATGAAGTGATGCCTACACCTGTGTCCCCAACTACTAATGCTTTGGCAGCAATGCTACTTGCTGGGGTTTCAGCATATTCTACCAATACGTCACCATTTTCATTTGAATCATATATTCCATTAGCAGGATACAGGACCTCTGCTGCTGGAAGTTTGTTATTGTTCTTATAGCCCTCCCAATTTTTATATACACGACAAACATTGTCAATGAAATAAACCTTTCCTTCTGGATTCCTTTGAACTCTGAAAAATGGTATGATAAAGGAATCAGAGCCAAATTTTCCTATTACAAAGAGGAAGGCTATGAGTATCTCTTTACTGTCCACAGTCTCATAAATTTTATCACAGATTTTTTTTATTTCATCTATTTGCTCTTTGTTGTACCCAATTTTCAGACCGTGTTCATAATAGGAATTCACTTTCTCATCAATGAGGAAAGTACCATCTTCTTTTGCCACAAATATTGTCCTATCCTTTGATTTCTTTCCTTCTTTTGGTTCATAACAGGCATTTAAATTGTTAATAATTATTGTACCATCTTCTTTTGCTATGAATACTGTCTTATCCTTTGGTTCTCCAAACATAGCAAAGGCAACTTTTGATTCTAATGCCCATCTTTCATTACTTTTTATCAGATCCCATCTTCTATCACCTAGTTTCTCATAAAATTCTTGCTGCAGTTGTAAGGCACCTTTTCTCCATTTATCCACCTCATTTTCACTCCTAAAAAAAGAGAAAAATGTATTTATAAATAACTATTACATATTTCTTTTCTACCAATAAAGGTAACAGTTTCTTTTAGACTCTAACCATCAACAGGTGTAACTAGAAACACCTAAATACATGTAGAAAGAGCTCTTGGGTCTCCAACTGGGTTGCCTCCTGCAAAGGATCGACGTTTCGGGTGTGTACTCTGCACCCATCTTCAGGAACTTCATTTCAGAGTATACATCCGAAAGGTCGACCCTTTGGCAGGAGGCAACCCAGTTGGAGACCCGAGAGCTCTTTCTACATTATATTCACCGGGAAAAAACTTCTTCTTTCTACCTAAATACGAGTACATATACAGTAAACCCCCGATTTAACATTTCCGCATGTAGCGAATACTTTTACCCATTCACAGAAGTTGAGAAGTTGTTTTCACAGCAGCCATATACGATTTACATCAAAACATGTGCTCTTAGTTTAACTTTGATCCATGCTAGCAGAACCATCCAGATAGAAAATTTTAGAAGGAAATTTAAATGTGTCTTACTCTTCCCCGTGTCTCACTCTTACCCACTCTCCCATAAATGGTATTGTTATTCAGCTAAACAGTGAGCGCGATCTTCGAGAGGCGACGACCAAGCGTTACAAGGAAATAATCGCCTAAACAAATATTTTTACTTTTAAGGTAGTTCTTTCCGAATATCATCAGAGAATATAATAGGGTAGATTAGGTAAGGTGTTAATACCACCCCTACCATATGCCACTAGCGGCTTGCAGGGTAAAAATCTGAATCTAAAAAATCCATGCTTCTTGTTTGAAAGCATGCTCGTGTACGTCTACGATCCCGATGATGTACTGCATACTTCTTCTCTTATCCATGCCCTGGGAAAATGCAGATAGTCTGTAATCATTGCGTAATCATGGAAAATTCATAAAAAATCTTCTTTTTACTTTTTAATTTCGATTGTTCAAACATGGCTACAAGTAAAAGAAAGAAGTTAGAAAATAAAAATTTTTCTAACAAATGAATTTTCAACGTTATGTTTACAAGAACTATTTCAAAAACCCTAAAAAATATCTAATTGAGAACAAAAGTATCAACGGAACGTAATAAATGTAACGTCTATGAATGTAGGTAAGAATCCTTAACTTGAGTTAGCTGTATTCCTTACCAATTCTGAAGGGTTAAGTGAACACTTACCGATTGATGTTCCCAGCCATAGTTCGTCAATCTCTAATGAAGCAGAAAAAATCGTCACCTAACAATTTGATTCCAAGGGCGAAAAAACAGATTATGTTCCTTTTCACGTAAAGAACTGTTTTCCTAGGATCACGCCAGCGTGGTCGAAATCGGAACGTCAAGTTACGCATGCGCAATAGAGCGCGGTGTTGTTTTGCAAGCGTCCGTCATCGCGCAGTAGTGCAGTGGTAAGGGTGGTAAGAGTGATAAGTTATCACCAGTCCGATCCGACTTAAGGCCAATGGATACAAGGCCTGAATATCCGTTTGCAGGCTGTTGGCAATAACATCGCAATGATTGCATGCATACAGACAAAATATTTCTGTTTTCGCCATTCGATGCTTAAAAGATGTTGCTACACTTGCATACATTCTTTGTTAGGTTCATGCAAACCGTAATGGAGAAATAAATTAGAGAACATACATAAAAATCCATCCCTTTTGTTGTGGTGGTACTCGGCAATTGGAAGTGATACGAAAATATTCTGGGACATTATTTTAGCTTAATCATTTATCTTCGAATCCAGGCAATTTCCAAGTACGTAAGTATCACATAACTTCCGTAATCGTGTAATTTGAGCAACATGTCCAGCACATTGCGCAGCAAATAGATCGAAAGAGCTTCGGCGCTAGGGTACGTCACCCCTCCGCCGTCCCTCCACCACTCTTGGTGGAGGACTCTTCCTCTCCTCATAACACGACCATCATAACGGAAGAAAGGGATTAAGAAGAAAGGATATTTTCTGAGGCTCTGAGAGCCTTCTTCGTAAGAAGAAAGCAGAGACGGTCTTCGGAATATCTGCAAATGTTATGCAGCTCATTCTTCCGTATACCGGCACGCCTCCATTTCCCGGTTAAAGAACATGAAATACCATTTGCTGTTTTTGATAATTACACTGAAAAAGATTGATTGCGTTATACCATAACAGAATACCTACTTGCATGCTCATTCAAACAAACGTAGAAACATCATCGAATGTCAGTAAAGGGACGAGTAAAACAAATGGGGACATATATGAATAGAGAAAATATGACTATACAGTGGAACAGTGAAATATCTGCTAGAGAACATCTTCCAAACGTGTTTTTACGGGAAAATTCATGAACTCGAATTCAACAATTGCTTTCGTCGTACCCCTGTATAACCATAACATTTTCTCAAATTCCGTTTCTTTAATCATGTACTTCGCATTTTGAATAGAAAGTACATTTTACTAAAGGTAAATGTAGGAGCCAATTTTAGCACTGAGTGAAATATTCCCCATCGGTATCCTCTCAGGGAAGAACATTAGATAAAAAGTCTCTTGACGGTGTCCTTTATAAACAAACTAACGTTACAAAACTTATCAAATTAACCAGAGTTGCAATGAAGTGTTTTGTTGGATTTTGAGCAGTCTTAGACCGATCGTACATTTTGATGAATTCCAACCTTTTTCGTTTAACGATCTGTTATTGATCCATTATGGTTAATCTAAAATATTGCTACATTGTTTAATGAAAATTAAGAAAATGAACAAATAAAAGAGGGCAATGTCTTTGCTCCAAAATTTGATCATATTAAAGCTATGACTGTAAAAATATGACGAGAATACAGTAATTAATCATTCAACAAACTAAGCAAGAATCACACCGATGTAACCCAGCAATAGTTCACGTGCTCTTTAATTATCCCATCTTCAACTGTAGCGGAATTAAGTAAACTAAAGACATGGTTATATCGCGATTTTTCACTCAGTCCTCTAAAAAGCGGTTTTACTGCATGCATACGATGTTGAGTGTTATAGTACAAATATTCGATAATTTTATCGTCGTATGTGTATAATTCTAAAGTATCTTGCTTCTAAAAATTAAGAAAACAACTTCTCTCACAATAAGTAACAACTGACTAAACTATTATTATTACCTATAACTAACTTAATTATTATTTAATTTTGCATTCCTCAAAATAATAAATTTGTCTATAGAATTTTGCATCACCAAGAATAGTAAAGGTTTTAAAATAGTGATCTCGAATCATGTAATATTCTTCTGCACCTGAAGCAGAATAAAAGCGTGCTTCCTTTTGAAACTATTCGATCGATTCCAACAATTAATCACGAATTACATAAATGTTATGTTGAATTAATTTTCCCTAGGTAAATGAGAAAAATATGCTTATTCGCCCCATCAGCCTCCTTCCTGTTATTTACAAAACGTTCATGAGAGTAATAGCTGCACGTCTTAAGACGTCCCTGGCAGCTGCCCAGCCAAGAGAACAAGCTGGATTTCGCAAGGGATTCAACACCATGGACCACATCCACACGCTGCAAGAAATAATCAGCAAATTGAACGAATACGAGATGCCACTAGTACTCTGCTTCGTGGATTATGCCCAGGCCTTTGACTCGGTAAGTACCTCCTCCACACTGGAGGCACTGGGGAAACAAGGGATAGATACAAAGTACATCCAACTTCTACGCAGCATCTACAAGGACGCCACAGCCTCTGTAATGCTGCATGAAGAAACAGAGGAATTCCGGATTGAGAAGGGAGTGAGACAAGGCGACTGCCTTTCACCAATTCTTTTTACAGCCGTTCTGGAAGAAGTCTTTAAAACCTTAGACTGGGAGGAAAGAGGCCTACGGATCAATGGAGAGCACATCAGTCATTTGCGTTTCGCAGATGATATAGTACTCTTCGCAACCAACGGTGAAGATCTAGCATCAAGACTTCAAGAACTGAACGCGGCTGGGCAGAAAATAGGACTCAGGATAAACTTATCGAAAACTAAGGTAATGTATAATTCTTTTGCAGCACAAGTACCAATCCTACTACAAGAGGTACCCATTGATGTTTGTTCAGAGTACACTTACCTGGGACAACTGGTTACGACAGGAGAGAAAAACAGGATTAATGAAGTGAATCGAAGAATGAAACTAGGCTGGAGTGCCTTCGGAAGAAACGCCCATATTCTGAAGTCGAAAATGCCAATGGTCTTGAAGAGAAAGGTCTTCAACCAATGCATTCTACCAGTTTTGACATATGGAAGTGAAACATGGGTGTTAAACGCAGCAATAACCCAGCGACTTCAGACTACACAAAGAAGTATGGAACGATGTATGCTTGGAATCACAAGAAGAGACAGGAAACGCAACACCTGGGTTAGGAAGATAACAGGAGTGACAGACATCATAGATAAGGTAAGATCACTGAAATGGATGTGGGCAGGCCATGTTGCAAGGAGAAACGACAACCGATGGACATCAGCAGTTCTGAACTGGATACCAAGAGACGTGAAGAGACCAAGAAGAAGACCAAGGGACCGATGGAACAGAGACATCATTCAGTATTTAGGGGTAACATGGCAACGAGAAGCTCAGAATAGAGAGAATTGGAAAGCGCTTGGAGAGGCCGGTCGGATTGAAAATGGCTGATAATGATGATGATGATGATATAAAATATATATATAATATTATATATATTGTATATTGTAGCGGTACTTTGTTATGACGCTACATGATTGTGTTTATTTTATTTTCGAAAGTGATCTTTAGTTTCATCTTATTTGAATGAAATGATGTTGCAGCTGTATTTTCTTGTTTTTCTTTGACAAAATGCACATGTCGCAAATGTTATTATTTCTATGTAATCCCGAAATGTCGTGCCCGATTGGCTTAGTCGTACTTTATGTCCCGAAACTTCGGGCACGGATCAGAAAGGTAATTTTTTAGTCGCCCTATGTAAGCTAAATTTTACTGATTTTCCAAGGCAAGAATTTGAGAATATAAGTCAAATCCAAAGGGAGGACCCCGATTGGCGTAGAATTTTTCTATTTCTATCCAACGAGGTCCCTGTATCCGACCCCGACTACCAAGCTCTCGTTAAGAAGTCTAAGAGATTTGCTTTGAAAGGGGACATTTTATGTTTCAACACGAGCAGGTCGGAGAAAGGTTGGAAGGTATGTGTTCCTGTAGCCATCCGTAAGCCGTTGGTACTATACGCCCATACGAATTACGGACACTGTGGAAGTTTCAAAGTGATACGGTGGATACAAGAAAAATATTATTGGAAGAATTTGGGGCGGTATGTACGAGTTACGCTCAGAGAATGTGATTTGTGTCAGAAGACGAAACACCCGAATCGCAGTTTCGAGGGCCCCATGGAAAATATCATTCCCTCAAGACCGGGCGAGCTTTACGCCGTCGACATTTACGGTCCCCTCCCAAGATCCAAATATAGAAATCGGTACGTCCTGGTTGTAATAGATGTGTTTTCAAAGCACGTAAACGTTTATCCATTAACTAGGCCCACTGCGAAGAATTGTTTAAGGGCTTTAAAAACGGGTTTTTAAAAGTTATGTGGGTTACCAAAGAAAATCTTGTCTGACCATGGAACGCAATTCACGGGCTCCCTATGGAGGCGGGAATTAACAGAACTCGGAGTAGGGATTGTGTTCTCGTCGGTTCGTCACCCGCAAAGCAATCCTAGCGAGAGGGTGATGCGAGAGTTATCCCGCGTTTTCCGAACTTATTGTTCGGAAAAACATACGGAGTGGTTAAAACTCATACCTTGGATCAATGTATGGTTCAATGAGGTTGCTCATGAGAGCACGGGCATTACCCCCACTGAGGTGCATTTTGGACGAAAGCCCAATAGATGTGACGATGAGCATGTCCAACCCGCGGGATGCGCAGCCATGCCGCATGACCATATAATTCGTCTCGCAGCGGAAAATTTAGTTAAGGCGGGTCGGGCACGTAAGAGAAGACAAAGACAAACATTCGTGTTTAATGAAGGCGATTGTGTCCTACTACGTACGCCCAAGCCTTCTGATACCCAACAGAATCTGTTCCATAAGTTTTTCCATTTGTTCTCCGGCCCCTATAAAATTTCTAAATTTTGCGGCCCAAATTTCTGTCGCTTAATTAATAAAAAGGGGGACGAAGTAGGAAATTTTAATTTTGTTAATCTGCGACCCTACCACAGTCCTGGGGGGGAAATTCGCTAAAAAAATGATGGCCATGTTTTTTGTGAGATTTTATGTTCGGGATAGTTTTTTATTTTTTCTTTTACCTCTAACGTGAAAAAGGAATGTTTGAAACGAAAGAAATCCTCTCCTGTCCATTGTAAACGTATGTTAAGGCGCAGGAAGGATAACTTTCGTTTCCTTTCTAACGGGGGGGCATATGTAGCGGTACTTTGTTATGACGCTACATGATTGTGTTTATTTTATTTTCGAAAGTGTTCTTTAATTTCATTGTATTTGAATGAAATGATGTTGAAGCTGTATTTTCTTGTTTTTCTTTGACAAAATGCACATGTCGCAAATGTTATTATTTCTATGTAAACCCCTTATATTTGTTTTTGCCTTTAAAAAGTTGTATTTGTTTTGTTCTGTTAAGAGTGTGAGCAGATGTTAGCTCACAAAATGCCTAAAGAATAAAGAACTTGTTCAGTAAACCAATAATTGTGCTAATGTTGTGTGTTCCATGACATACTGCTAAGTTACACAGTGAATTTGTGAGAAACGTAACAAGTGTGCGCCGAAACACTCGTAACGAGAGTGGACTTTTAGTAATTGTGGTTCCGGAAGGGCGTCGCTAGAAGAGAAAGGAAAGCTTTCCTCACGACCGAAGGCGCGAGCGAGAAGACAGTCGGAGAACGAACTCGGTCGGAAAAGGACCTCAGTGGAAGAACGACCTCAGTCGGGAAACGACCAGTCTACGAAGGACCTCAGTCGGAATTCCATCGACAGTCGGGAAACGACCACAGTCTACGAAGGACCTCAGTCGG
>KZ310035.1:0-12075 GCA_000376725.2 Ladona fulva
AATGATAATAAAAGGACTTTATTTCAGGGCGAGATTGAGACTAGTAAGTCTCTTCTTACATCTAACCCTAAGTTTTTTAGAGTAAGGAACGTGAAACTTCGCATAGATATTTAGAAAAGATGGAATTTTGTTGTTCTGACTTTTATTTTTCGTTATTTGTGCGCGTCAAAAAGATACAGGGTGTCAAACTTGGGCAATTTTCACAGAAAAGAATATTCTCGGATTTTTCCGAGTACTATTGCATATTTAACTTTAATAAAGTTAAATATATAGTAGAAACCGCCATCAAAGTTCAATAAAATGCAATAAAAATTATCAAATAAATAAAACGAGTTCTGTAATGGAGGAAAATAGGTGCATCATGGAAGTAATAACAGAAAAGAAAAGTAGAATCTTACCGAAGACGAAAAAATCCGATAAGTGTTTCCAACTAAAGATATTTCCGTAACACATCCTACAATGAAAACAAGGCGGTGAGTTATTACGCAGAATGACTGACAGTCATTTAGGGAATTATACAAGAAATTCTATAAAAACAACAACACGAGACTGAGTAGTTAAATTAAAATGTATCGCTCTTAAAAATAATTGTAGTGAGGGAGCTGATACATCCAGAGCACCGTTGATGCTTTCCAAGATTCACTCAATCTCCGGTTTACAAAAACTTTTCTCACTCTCGATATGGAGAAACCAACAACCTCTCCACAGCTCGAAAAAGGCAATGAAGGGGGTGGAGCGCTAATTTCGCATTAGTTCTGCCTGCTTGCCTCGACGCTCTTTCACTACTCGGATCGTCTTACTTCCTGACAAGCCTCATGAAACCCTTGTGTCTTTTTTCCTCTGTAGCTCGAATGCATTAACGGGACCGTAACGTTCGAAAAAGGAAGATGTCTAAAAACAAGTGAAGAGGGAATATGAAGGAAAATTGGAGCAGCGGCTGCGTTCCACGATTCCCCGAGCGAGCGAGATTCTCGCAGCGACCGTTACGCTCCGAAGGCAACGCCGAGCAAAAACGAGGAAAGTTCAAATCGCCGTGAATTGAAGCTTATCGCGTAAGATGGTCACGATCGAGGTAATCCTCCCACTGTGATATCGTGACCTTGATTAGAGCGTAGATCTAGATCGAGAGAACCCTTTCGTGTTCTCACCGTGGGACAGTGTCAAGGAGGAGAGAAAAATATGCGGAGAGTCATGTACTACGCCCCCTTCCTGTCTCTGGGAAAGAAAACAAGATTCATCGCATCTCACGGAAGAGCCAAAGAAACTCCGAAAAGGGAGAAGAGTATTTATCCAAAAGAATTAGGGACGATTCCTGGAAGATGAATAAGGATATTTATCTTCCTTCAGTGTTGGATGCCCGAAAGCTCAAGGGCTGCTGAAAGCTCAGTAAGAACAAATCTATTTTATATAGTAAGTATCAATGCCTTGCTATCGTGAAGACATGTACCGCCGCAAAGCCGACCTATTAAACTCATTTCAAAACGAATTAAATAGTCAGTTGAATATAAACTACCGGTAAACAAACGAGCGCGATCTCCGACGGGTATCAACAATGCGTTACAAGGAATTAATCACTAAAACAGATAGTTACTTATGGTCGTCTTCCGCATGACATTAGAGAGGCTAATAGGGTAGATTAGGAAAGCTACGAATGCACCCCCTGAAACTGGCGGCTCGCGGGGTATAAATGAAAAACTAAATTATAAAACATTGCCTACGCCGAGTAGGCATTCATTGCACCAATATATCGGTAATCAGTACTTTATCAGTTATAGTTTACTATTTACATTTTTTACTAGGTAAATTACTTGCACGGCAGGGTCATCAAATGGTGGGGGAACGATCGTCCCTTCGCCTTCCCTTGGAACCATCAATGATTCCAGGAAACTATTTTACCTCAATGTATGTCCAAAAATAATTACAAACCACCATCAAGAGTCACGATTTCATCAAAGAGTTGAATTTTAATCCATAATATCAAAGTAACCTTATTGAGGATTAACAATTAATCGGCAGCATCGATTATGCTGAGGGCAACAGATTATGATTTCAGGGCAACAATTAATCGGCAGATGGGTGACTGTCTTTAGTACTCCCCGTAAAGTTTATCTTTCATTCAGAACAAAGTTTTAAAAGGTCCCATTAATAAATATTTGGACTCAAAGAAACCCTTCTTTCTTACTCAAAATTCCTTATGATGAGAATCTATCAGTTCGCTTTACAATGTAAATTTTAACGCGTTCAAGAGATTATTGGTAAAAATACTAAATATCAGCCCCAACTCACGAGCAAAATTCCTGGATATGTTCCTGATTGACATTAACGCTTTGCCCCTAAAGAGAAGACCGTTAACTCCACAGAAATTATCCATTTATTATTATTTTTCATTTCTCATAATTATTCCTTTTTCCTTGACTGTTTACCACAAAGTTCCTAATTTTACTGGAGTTTCCTTTCGAAAAATTTCGGACTACGAATATAGTTAGATGATATACCCGTGAGAAGAACGTGTATTTTCCTGGTATGATAAAAAGTAATTTACGTGATTCCATGGACTATGCTGTGGAGGAGAGAAATAGTCTTATTGTGTGGGAACAAGTTTTAATAGGACAACTAAGGGGCGGGGGATATCACCCCATTTCTGACCCGCCCCTGCTTCCCATTGTCTCACCCGATTACCCCTTTTTTCTTGTGATGAGTGAGACGCGACTCGCATGGCTACGCTTCCTGCCTACTAGGCCTAGACGTAGCAATTTCCCGCCGCCGACACAACACGGCCCCCAAACCGCCGCCCACGTCGACTCCCTCTCGCGACCTCCCCCGACTGCGGGGCAATCCAACTGCTAACTTTCCCACCTTTTTCTCGATGCAACCGAGCCCTAGCCTCCTTACGCAGGTCATGTTGCAGAAGGCTCCCGGTCCAACCGTCTCCCTCGGGACCACAACCCCCGACAGAGGCGTCCCCTCACTCCGCCCCCGACTGCTCTTCCGCACCCTGCTACGGCGGACGAGCGAACCGAAGTGGAGGGTCAAGGTCGACTGCCCAATAAGAGGCACCTCGTCCGAGGCTAGGACGCCTCGTGACGAGAGAGGTGATTTCCTGGAGGAGTCCTCCGTGGTCGGTGGTTTTTCAATGGCGCCAAGGCGGAGGACAGGTAAAGGAGCATATGTATATTAGCTCATCTTGCACGTGCAAAGGCTGTGCTGAGATCGGGGAGTTGTATTCCCACATGAGCTCCATAAAAGGGGGCGGATTCGGGGGGAGGTTTGAAGGGCTCGGGTTGGAAGGAGATGCTAACGGTCCTTCCGGTCTTGCATTCGGGAGAACGTTCGCGAGGGAAGGTTTCTGGGATTTACGGGGCGTGTGATCTAGGACAGACAACCGCCGATGAGTGTCCGTTAGGATTTCGACGGCGCGAATACAAACCGCAGTTCGATCGGATCATCATGCCGCAGACCGCACTCGGATCAACATCCTTGAGTAGATCAGTGGCTTCGGAAGACTATAAAATTTCAACCAATTTGTCTCGTCACTGGAAAATGAAATAGTCTTACAATTAGTGTATTGGAGTTACAATCTGGATTGTAAATAAGCATTGGGCAATCTGACGTTTATTTCAGGACAGAAAGGTAAGAACTCGACAGGCGTATTGCGTTGGAGAAGGAAAAGTCAACATTTGAGTCGCTGAAATTCGAGATCCTCAATGCGCAATAAACACCGATTATTTAACTTTAATAAAGTTAAATATATAGTAGAAACCGCCATCAAAGTTCAATAAAATGCAATAAAAATTATCAAATAAATAAAACGAGTTCTGTAATGGAGGAAAATAGGTGCATCATGGAAGTAATAACAGAAAAGAAAAGTAGAATCTTACCGAAGACGAAAAAATCCGATAAGTGTTTCCAACTAAAGATATTTCCGTAACACATCCTACAATGAAAACAAGGCGGTGAGTTATTACGCAGAATGACTGACAGTCATTTAGGGAATTATACAAGAAATTCTATAAAAACAACAACACGAGACTGAGTAGTTAAATTAAAATTTATCGCTCTTAAAAATAATTGTAGTGATGGAGCTGATACATCCAGCGGGAGCCCCGTTGATGCTTTCCAAGATTCACTCAATCTCCGGTGTACAAAAACATTTCTCACTCTCGATATGGAGAAACCAACAACCTCTCCACAGCTCGAAAAAGGCAATGAAGGGGGTGGAGCGCTAATTTCGCATTAGTTCTGCCTGCTTGCCTCGACGCTCTTTCACTACTCGGATCGTCTTACTTCCTGACAAGCCTCATGAAACCCTTGTGTCTTTTTTCCTCTGTAGCTCGAATGCATTAACGGGACCGTAACGTTCGAAAAAGGAAGATGTCTAAAAACAAGTGAAGAGGGAATATGAAGGAAAATTGGAGCAGCGGCTGCGTTCCACGATTCCCCGAGCGAGCGAGATTCTCGCAGCGACCGTTACGCTCCGAAGGCAACGCCGAGCAAAAACGAGGAAAGTTCAAATCGCCGTGAATTGAAGCTTATCGCGTAAGATGGTCACGATCGAGGTAATCCTCCCACTGTGATATCGTGACCTTGATTAGAGCGTAGATCTAGATCGAGAGAACCCTTTCGTGTTCTCACCGTGGGACAGTGTCAAGGAGGAGAGAAAAATATGCGGAGAGTCATGTACTACGCCCCCTTCCTGTCTCTGGGAAAGAAAACAAGATTCATCGCATCTCACGGAAGAGCCAAAGAAACTCCGAAAAGGGAGAAGAGTATTTATCCAAAAGAATTAGGGACGATTCCTGGAAGATGAATAAGGATATTTATCTTCCTTCAGTGTTGGATGCCCGAAAGCTCAAGGGCTGCTGAAAGCTCAGTAAGAACAAATCTATTTTATATAGTAAGTATCAATGCCTTGCTATCGTGAAGACATGTACCGCCGCAAAGCCGACCTATTAAACTCATTTCAAAACGAATTAAATAGTCAGTTGAATATAAACTACCGGTAAACAAACGAGCGCGATCTCCGACGGGTATCAACAATGCGTTACAAGGAATTAATCACTAAAACAGATAGTTACTTATGGTCGTCTTCNGTAATCTCTTCGTGGTTAAGAACACCTGTCGCTTTCGCCGGAGACTTCGTTATTAAAATGATACGGTTGAAAGTAAATTCATCAGCTGTGGAATTTTTAATACAAGGCATGTGTGGAAATCTTTACTTATCTACTGCGAGCGAATTCGCCGATTGCTACTGTTAAGGAATAAGAGAATCATAGTGATATTATAAATCATCTCCTGCCATTCCAAAAGAAGCAATACTTTTCCAATCCTTTAAAGGGCTGCTATCTGAGATAACGTTATGAGCCACATTCTAATCTCCCAATATTCAATCAAAATGTGTCTTGTAGAGATGATTCCCAGAACGGGATCGTGAAGGGATAACATTGGAAAGTTTATTATGTAAATTAAGCAAGTGATAAGTTGACCCAATCAATAATTTTAAGTTTTTAATTTAGGAACTGATTTATTTAAGGCAAATTAACGTTATTATATTTATTTAATGCCTAGAGCGTTGAAAAGTAGGTTGGGGTTAACTGAGCTAATTTCATCATTCTAAGTTTTACTGATATTTCATTCCTTAAAATTTTCTTCCTCTTCCGGAATTATTATTGTGGGGTGTGATCTGTGTTATTCTTTTGCATGTAATTCTTTTATTGGTGTATTCTTTTATATGTGTATTACTCTACACACTGCCACCAAGTATTCTACCTATTTTTATTATTTAAATGATAATAATAATAATATGGGAGAAATCAATATACTGAAGCATAGCTTCAAAGATCGTTGGAGAAAAACTGAAAACAAGCCCTCTAATGTGGAAAGATTGAAACCTAAAAGTATATTATAGGAGTACGATATAAAATTCTATTATACACAACAGATATCGGACGGTTTCTGAATGAAAACAAAACATTATTAAAGTTAACTTTTAGTTCATGAGAAGTTTTCCTCCGCAAAATTTAATCTTTTTTAAAGAAATGAACGAACGATTACAACCAACGGCGGCATATGCTGGAAATATCCCAGACTTGTTTTAATTCCCGATTACAAAATTACGTTCAGCGTGAAGACCCAAACTTCCTTCAAAACTTTGAAAACCGAACGCTATCTGATGAGTAAATAATAAGAGAAGATGCAAAAAAGGCAATGTTAGCAGCAAATCTAAACCTTTAATAAACAAACTATGGATATTACGTTGAAGATTCTGACCCTAAATATGAAGTATCTATTACATAAAACGATGTTACGCTTCCAAAGACAGATGCTTCGTTCTTTATACATATTCGATGAATAAGCGTGAATTGAAAGGACAAGGGAGAGGTAGGATAGGCTGGCGAAAGAGGAGGGAGAGAAAAGGAGAGAGTGAAGGACTGGAAGGAGGAACTGGAGACAACAACCGCTAAGGTTTTGAAGGCCACCGGCGACAAAGATTCTCGGTACGCGGGTTGCTTGCCGTGATTTAAACTTGTACGCGGCAAATACCACCGCATGAAAAACGTACTTTACGATATACTTAGCTATAGAATCTCTGTTCTCGTCCAGTAAAAGCGGTTGTGATGCTCGGAAATGAGCTGCGAAATGCCAGGGAAGCAAACAAGTTTCCGTAGACTCAGCATCCGACAGATCAATGGTAATACTAGAATTCCTAACTACTTCATTAGTTTTACCATACCATAAATTATATCCATTCGGAACGAAAGCTACGAGATAAAATCCCCAACAGATTCTTTAGCGAAGAAGAAATAGGAAAGAGAGACATACTCGCATATTTTAAAGTATTTTACATCGTGAGTGAAAAGAATTTCAACGATGCCTGATGGTAGAGGGGGGAAATAACTGATTTCGCCTTATCCCTTTACTTATCGACTTTTCTCCTTCTGAAGACTGCAAAACTGGTGTTTCTGATAGATAATTTGAGACCTAGAACATATCTAAATGTAAAGGATATACTAAGTTGCAACCACCGACAACTTTTTGTCTATTCACCAGAATTGCGACAGACGTTAGTAGTTAGGACGGGATAAAATTAGCAGAATTTGTAAGAAGCAATTCTGTGGATGACGCCTTATAATTTAAGAATTCTTCTCATTATTTCCTCCATGCTTACTTTGCTGATTATCATACCCTGCTTTAGCGAGAACATGTCCTCGGATTTTCAGAAAGATATAAACGAATTACGAGATATTTAACTGAATGCCAACCACGAGACGTAAAGCAACTGAAATGGAAAGCCCCGTTGAGAATTCTTCAGATGGACTCTCAACACGTAACGAAAAAATCCAAAATCTTTGAACCAACGACTACAAAGGCAAATCAATATATACCCCGACACATAAGAACACATTACTCACTTTGTAAACGTCAACGCGCAAACGCGAGACTAAACATAAACAAAGTCTCCGATGACCTCGAAAGTTTATTCCCACGCGTGAGTTTCGCGGGTGTGCTTCCTCCGCGTGCGTCGGTGGCAACTCACACACGCTCAGACGAAACACTCGCTCATCCAATGGCGATCCCCTCGACAGTACGCCGTCTGTTCCTCGAAAAAAGCAACCACCTGACGATCGGCGGAAACCGTTTTCTGTAGAGTGGAACTATCGCTACCTGCCCTTCTCCCTTCCACGCCCCCTTTCGACCCATCGTTTGGCGCGGGAGGGCCCGGGGCTAAAAACCCAATACAGGTCCCTTCTTCCAACATATCTAGGCTAGCTGAAGCTCGATTCCAAACATGAAGATACGCATCGAGAAATGAAAATTCGAGCATCGCGGAAGTCTTAACAAGAGGAAGTGACAATTTCTGCAGGTATAAACAATTTCAGCAGCATATCAGGAAGGATAGTCTTCCAGTACCTGCTCAAATTCATGTAATTTCCGTTGGAACTGAAAATAAAGCCTCATTTGGGCAGGTGTTCAATGTAAATAGGAAGCTATGTGTCGAACTGTGGTGCAGGTGCAGCAGGTGAATTGGAGACCCTTCCGTTGTGGAACCCCAGGAAAATGAAGTTGGGGTCGTAATGATCAATTCCAATCTGATAATATCTTCATTGAATAATAACGGTTGCCTCTATTAATTGCGAACGTTTAGCTCTCAAATCTTCACTTTCAATTTCAGCACTTCCCTCTTTCCTTCGAAAGACAAGGAAATAGAATCTCTTTTCGCGGTTCCTAGTTGAAACTCAAACTGCGGAAACTTCATAGTATACATTTCCTGGTAATCTCTTCGTGGTTAAGAACACCTGTCGCTTTCGCCGGAGACTTCGTTATTAAAATGATACGGTTGAAAGTAAATTCATCAGCTGTGGAATTTTTAATACAAGGCATGTGTGGAAATCTTTACTTATCTACTGCGAGCGAATTCGCCGATTGCTACTGTTAAGGAATAAGAGAATCCACATTACCTTCATGCTATAGCGAAGGCGTGTTTTGGTAGATCCCTCCACTTCGCTCCGAAAACACCGGCCGACGATGCTTTCGAAGTTCTCGACGAAACGTCGACCGCCTCTTCCTCCCCTAAACCCACAATAACCACCACAATCACCTCAATGTATACTCGGATCCTTCCTCGAACCACTGTCAGAAAAGAACCACAACACACCGAAATGACTCCCTCCGACGCACTGTTTTCAACTCCACGGCTACACCAGAAGCTCTCCTTCACCGTCAAACACTCCAGACGGCCGTTCCGCAGGCGACTGCCTCGGCTGCATTCCTTTTACGTCCGCCTGCTCACATCACCAGCGCCGGGGCGGCCGAAGGAGGGAGGCCAGAAGAGCGAGGGGGAAGAGGGGAGATCTGCCTCCAGAGAGATTCACGTACCCCCATGCGCTCGTCCGCAGAGTGCATTCATTTAATCCCGAACTTTTTGCAAGTCCTCATCTCGGACTGCGGGCGAAGTCTTCCTAGCGTCGGCTCCGGAAGAGCTATGCTTACGATTGGGAAAGCGTTTCCCGCTAACTCGGCGGTTCTCCGACCGCGTTCAATGTTTTCCTCAGACGCCTTGTCTCCGAATCCACCGGCTTTTCCCATCGGAGTGTCCCTGGCTGCGACTCCTTGGCCGAGTCCTTTTGTTTCCAGACGGATTAAGCGACCCTCATTGCGGTTTCTCCTCCCCAGCGGCCACCGCTGCGGAACCGTCCGGTCGTCCGAGGAAAAAAAATGGGCGTTCCTCCGAAATGGGACGAGGCGTCGCTTCAATAGGGCGCGCCTGCTCGAAAACTCCGCCGCAGATCGGGCCTCGGATTCCCGCGCGCGAGCGTCAGGTCGGGTCCCCTCCGGCAGTGGTCTCCGGAGGCCGTTGACCGGAGGAGAGGAGCTCAGATGAGAAGGTGCTCGCGCCGAGGAAGGGGCGAAAGCGTGTCGTGGCGGCGTCCAGCGAGGAACTCGAAATGCGTAAAGAAGTCCGGGCGTCTTGATTCCAGCAGAACAGTCCCGAACTCCTTGGGGCGGTGGAACAAGGGGGCGAATTCACGTTTCACTCTCGCTGTGCGGCGGAGTAATCAGGCGAGACTAAGCGGAGAGCCGGGGGAGGGGCGACGAAGACGATGGTTTTTTGAATAGATACCGGTTCTGAGTGGCGACGGTAGAGGGGTGGTCGGCGGGGGAGGAACCGCGGTGGGACAGGTGGGGGATGGAGAGGTGGTTCGAACGAACACAGAAGGGATGGACTGCGAGAACTGAGGAGATAAGCGGCGCTCCGGGAACGGATGGTCAAAGCGTCGGCTCTATCGCTCGGCTCATGTCTCCGACGTGAATGAGCGCGGATGATGAGTTATTCATCCCCCGCGGGTTTCGATTGATGCCGTTCAAAGACCGCGATCGGCTGGACGGTTACTGTTGACTGGAAGGGTCAGTGACTCATGAAAAGTTTACGAGTCTAAGAAGTGTATATATCTGAGGATCATTTGACGCTCTTCGTCCATTATCGATGGCTCGTCTTCAGCTCTTGCATTGTTAAGCTCCCTGTAAAAGAATCTATTTCTAACGGAAGATGTTTTTCCTTCCCGAGATTGCATGTGAAAGTGAAAAAGTCACCGGAAAAAGTCATCGTGGCATTTGGTAGCGAAAGTGGCATTGTCTCCCTTAAATATGTACATTTAGCGACAACTCGATGATGAATGGTGAGTGTTAAGTATTCAACTCTCACGATATTTTATTTTAAAGCAGGAGTGTCCAGGTCTAAACATCTTAAGGTAGGTTTTACCTCTTAAAATGACCTCGCGGGCTTCGAGCGGTGAACTTTTCTGTGTTTCTCAATATTAATAAAAAGAGATTTAATACAATGGCAGTTTACCGAGAATATTTTTTCCCATATAGTGAAGATTACAACCAAAAGTTGCTTCTTTCCAACTCTATAACTAAGTTCAAAAACATTTGTAAATAAAAAAAATGTGTATGTCCATGGTAGTTAAGGGATAACCCCTTCATTCAAATGATGACATCTTTTGATGCATATTAAACAACGATACGTCCTTCAATAATCAAATTGTTGGGAGGATATAATGTATTTAAGCTTGGGTTGTAAAACCTATACATCATTATCTATTTAGAGAAAAAATTTCTTTCGTAAATCCAGATATATTTATTATATAACGATTCCAGAAGAATTAAGCCGTTCCTGTTGGTGCCAAAATGAGAAATTCCAAGAAGTCATAACGGAAACCGCGATGTTGAATATGAGATATTATATTAAATCATAGCATTGGATAAGACAGCAACGGTGAATTTCCGCAAAATTGTATGAACATTCTCCAATGCTCAGCAAGGATTTATGGAAGTTATTGCGAAGTTGGACAGTGTTTGTAAAACCGATATAGTTCAGTTCTCTAAACTAATTTTCTATTCTGTATGATTTTCCTTTCACTTTCATTTTATTTATAAAGGCACTCGCATATTTTTTTATAAAATTGAAAATAATAAGAATTAAAATGGGTATCCGCGCGTTGAATTCTCCAGAGGAAACTTAAATACACCATTCATTGCCCATTAAAATGTCCCTACACCCTCGTATTCATCAGAGCAATTGCGCAAGCGGTATACTGCAATTGAAAGTCATCTAAAGAGTAATAGACTATTCCCCCATCAACTTGCGCAGGCGCAGTTGCTTCACGACGTTTTTTCCGATGACATCATCCCAATAATGCTTGTGTCCACGGTTAGCTATGCAACATGGGGCGCTACAGTAATTACAATAGGCTATGGAGCTCGATTCCTTGAACACGTTTACCATAGAAGATTTACATGTAGTGCAGGTAAATATCCAAGTAAGAGTTTACTTGAAGAGCATCAAACCTCCTTCCTTTGTGATTACGCAATGTTAGTCTTAAGATGGATGTTCAGTGACGTAAAAAGTCAGCTGCCTCATTCAAAAGTAATGGTTCCTTCGAATTAGCATGCTCAATGAATCGGCAACGTTCCAAAAAGAAAGGCACAGAAGGTATATTCATCTCAGACTCTTGCTCGTAAAAATTTTGCGCGTGACAAATCACTTCCGAAAACATCTTCCAACAGCAAACTTAATGATGTGGTTTTAAAGCGCGGAGTTTTCGGATGAATACCAACTCTTTGAAATGAGAAATTGTCTCTAATATTTTTGCTGAAGCGAAATACATCGTTAGTATCCAATAATTTGTAAAATAAACATTCATAATTTCTCTGGTCATGATCATAGATGCCGATTCATTTTTGGTAATGTCCCAAGATGCACTATGAAAAGTACCTAACTAAAAAGACACTAACTGTCAAAAAATATAGCTGAAAAATAGTAAAAAATTAAATAGCTTATTTTCGCTTCTAAAACTTGAGTATCAATTCAGAGACAACATTATTCAATTTACAGTAAGGATGCTATGTCTTTATCAATTGAATGTAATGCTGTTTTAATATAAAATAAGTCAAACAGTTTACATTGAGAGTAGGTAGAGGAGGGTAACAGAATATGCTCCGTAGCGTTCGAGTTGCAACTAAAAAGCTGACCAAGAGGCCAAAAATGGTTTTTATATAATAATAATAATAAAACGA
>APVN02035010.1:0-18314 GCA_000376725.2 Ladona fulva
CACATTGTTCGTGACAAAAATTTGTTATTAATTATTTTATACACTTAGGACGCATCATTGTTAATGGACATCTAACATACTATATTGTATAAGACTTTATTTTTTATCTGGCCATTTTTGTGCCAACTAAAACTTTGAATTTTCAACATTTTTAGCTTTAAGGGTTACCAACACATTCCAATATGTTTTCACAGAATCAGGCGAGGTGTTTTGGAAATCCATAATGGAAAGTATCTTAGGAAATTTGTACTTTTTTCACAATTTATTTTTCGCAAAAAATTGTGGAAAAGGTACGAATTTTCTAGGATTCTTTCCATTCCAATATATACCAATTGACGCCCTTTAGATCGCTTCACCCTGATGCCACACCTTGGTTACTGTCTGAAGCCGGCCCTGATGTGCAACTGATTTATCTTCACGATCTTCCGCACGTTTTTACTGCGACAAAGCATCGATAAATATAATTTATGCAGATTGTCCGTCAAGTTTTTCCTGTTTGTTTCGGAGTTGGCCCAATGTGACGATTACCCAATTAAACGAATTCTGTTGTAGTGGAAACTGCGAACCGCAAGGAAATTATATCTCTTTTGATGTCAATCAGTCATTCGCTAACGAACGTCCCACTCTTCGTAAATATTAATCATTTTCGTCACGTTCGCAATCATCGCCGACGTAATGGCGTGCCGAAGGAATTAATTCTTTCCGATCGAATTTCCGATTGTTAATTTACGAGCGTTCCGCGCAAACAAACGAGCGCGGAAATATCTCCTTTCAAAAAAAAGGGAAGAAAATCGCGCGGCTTTATGGCAAGCATCGTTCGTTATCCGAAGATAACCATAGTGAACGAACTTGGTGAGCAACTACGCTTGAAAATAGAGTTCGGAATGAGGTAATACCTCAAAAATTAAGTAAACTGGAAAAGACTTCGTCAAGCATGACACAAGCTAATTTGAATTGGATCATACAGTCAAAAATATTCCAGCTCGCCGCTAGACGGGTTGATCAATACCGGAAAAAGATGTAAAATTACTGGCACATTTATAAAAAAACAATATTTTGTCAATAATAATCACGAAATCGGCATTCAAACTTTTTCTTTCATCAATTCTCGGCAATGATCTTTGTAGGAAAAAGTAACATCTTTAATCTCAAATTCATTTTAATATAAGCTTCCTTCTAATATCCTCTTGTAATCTCACGGGAAAATACACGAGCTCTTCTTCTACTTCAAATAAACGAGAATATTGCAGAAATAAACAATTGGTAACCTTGACAACCGAGGCTATGAATGAACAATAGGTAACCTTGACGATCAGTACTTAATAGCGTTCGTCGTCAATTTTACCTATTGTTTATTTCTACTATATTTTCGATTATTTTATCGAAATATCTCAAAAGCAGAGTTTCCAATATTTCCCGACCCTAACAAGAATCTTCATTAAATTTACTTTCTTTCCGCCGATAGAAAGGAAATTTACATAAAAATGTTTACATTTATTCTATTTATTTACCTACATATCTCCCAGCACATCCTTATTTTACTTGTTGTTAAGGCAACAGTGCGAAACGTGATCGATTCCGATGGAATGGTCTGGAGGGAGCAAACCATAAATGTAGATAAGCAGATAGGCAATCAGACATAAAAAAACTAATAAAACTGAATACAGTAAGCTTCCTATCCTCTAAGTGAGACTCACTAGAGCAATGTTTATCAACCGGTGGAATACGAAGCACCAGTGGATTCTTTACGGAGGTTCTCGAACAAGTGGATGTTGTTTAACTTTATTCGTTTTAATGTTTTGTTTATAACTTAAATGCAAATAAATCCTCGGCGAGTTTCGCCAATATTCATCAGCAAACGAAATATTCGTCGATTAGAGAAACAACTTCTGCACTCCTTGATAGGACTTGGATGTCTTTAGAAGGTGAAAAGCGGGACTTTGGTCCACAAAGATTGGGAAAAGCAGCTGCACAAGAGTATAGTGTTATATCCGGGGTTTCAATGTGCTCCTAATTAAACAGTATACTTGCGCAACGTTCTAAAGATCATTTCAACCGTATAAGTTACGGTGAATGAGAGCCCTTCTTTTTAAAAAGGCTCGGAGGAGCTTATATGTAGGTACTAACAAGGTACACTAACGAAAAACTGGAGTACTCATATAGAAAAAATCGTATCTAAAGCGTTCAGAAAACTACATTACGTGATGGGATACTTAAAGGGAAGTAGTAGGAAATCGAAAGAGACAGTATATGAAGAACTAGCTGAAGCTCCCATTGATTCTCAACGGGGAAAACGGAAGTCGAATTAAATAGAGTATATATGTTCGTACATTANAAAATTAATGAAAATCTTCTAAAATGTTGAGGTTGTAAACAAACTGTCCCCCTGACGACTAATTCCATTGTTGAATCTGGTATCCTGCCTTTTCGTATATAAGAAAGTATACATTGGAAATTGAGGTCCGATGAGAGATGTCAGTTTATCTTTTGCGAAATAGTATCTGATAATATATCTTATGTAAAAATAGGACTACTATATTTAATTCTATCTCTATTTTACGTTAAGAATCAATGAGCACTTAAGCTAGTTGATCATAAAATATCTATTATTACATTCTTCAATTGTTGCCTTACATTATCAAACATTGGCGCGAGAAGAAAAGATGGGAAAACCCGTTTAATGCCATTTCTTCCAAATGCGTGTGCCATCGATCGAATGGATTTGGCCCACGGAATGCAACGGAAAAAGGCATGAAATTAAAGAAGGTACAAATAAAAGAAGTGCAGATTTCACGGAGGCTAGAAAGAGTAATTTCTGTAAAAGGGAACATATTTCAAACTGTAGGAAAGGATACTAATTAGAGAAAGAAATAGAGGAAATGAGTAAAAGGGAAAGTTTTCGAATAATTTACTTGAGGGAATAAATCCATTAAAAGAAGTTTAAGAGGAACGAAGAAGAATGATTAATTACAAAGAACGTCGATAGAAAGTCAAAAGAAAGGTTGAGACTTGATGTAGCACCGGCCCCAGCTGTGTGGCCGCCCTGAGGAAACATTAACTCGATTAATGCCCGTCCATTGTTGAATTCTTCAATCGCAAGTTCCAACAATGTCGGGGTTAATTATTGCTTCATGACGTTCAATAATTATTATGATTGTTGCTCAACAATGTAACACAAAAATAGTAAATCTGAATTGTTACATTATCGATGCATAGTTGATATATGTGGCAACTCCAACCGACAGTTGACAACAACAATCAGTTATGAGTTCCTAATAGTTTTTGGGCGCGTATGACTTTACGATGACAAATAATCGACATTCAAATTCCATAATTGATATGCCGACGGGCTTCTGACATAATTGATGCGTTGTGTCGGTTGCTTGACTCGTTTGCTTTCTCTAACCCATTCTCATGCAATGCCGTCATTCAGAAAGAAGCAAACGAACTTAACAAACACGATTAAGTTAACGAACTCGATTGTAAAAGAGTTTTCGACGGCAAATTTCAATAATTAGGATTATGAGCAGGTATTGAAGCTTCCGCATCACTACACGAAATATTCACTACCGGCGTTTCTAGGAGTTTTATTAACGAAATCAATTAAAGCTGAAAATCGTTACCAATCAATCTGGGTAATATTCCACTGGAACTATAGCTACAAAATGAAATAATAATATCAATATGAAAACAACTACTGGGATACTTCTAGCGGCGCTATAAATAAATTAATGGATTCATAAGTCGATATTTAATTAACTCTAGGTGAGGTACTCACCCCCGTAATACAATATCCTTTTAAAGTCGCAAACATGAGTTTCGCTCAAAATCGCAATGCGGCCTCCTCCCACGCACACCATAGATGCACCTTTGTCACTTAAATTAATGATAATGCAAAGCATTTTGACGTCACTGATAATAACACTGGGTTACCACTTGGATAGCGTTGAATATCACTCTCGGAGTGGCACTGAATTGAAACAAGAAGCCTCGTCAAAGACATGATACCGAATTCCTCAGGTATGAGGCGAGGCTTGGAACGAGTTTAGAAGCAGAATAGAAGAACCGATTTATATTGCTGAAGGAGACCATGAGCAGGAATTCAAAACAAGAACAGATTTAGGTAAGTGTTCGTTCATAAGTAGAGGGATTAAAGAGTTGTATAGCTTGTCTGACGAAGTGTTCATACCATTACTTTATAATTAAAAGAAGCTTAGATAGATGTAGAATTTATTGATATATGAAAATGTAAATTGAGTGAATATGTTATTTAAATTCAGGTTCAATTCAATGTAAAGGGTGTAACAAGTATCAGAAATTATCTATTGTGTATTGTTTATATTTTTAAATAAGTGTGTCTGTAAAGTATTCTGTCCGAAGGCAGGTTGGGACCTCATCCCCTCCACCATCAGCTATGGAGACTAGGAGAGGGAAATGAGGCTTACTAGGCAAGATGAGGAGTGAGGTAGTTTGCCCCGAAGGCCGGTTGGGACCTCATCCCCTCTATTATCAGCTGATAGCTAGGAAAGGGAAATGAGGCTTACTAGGCAAGATGAGGAGTGAGGTAGTTTGCCCTTGCTTTCCTAACTGAGTCATAATGTAGGATTCTTTCCATTCCAATATATACCAATTGACGCCCTTTAGATCGCTTCACCCTGATGCCACACCTTGGTTACTGTCTGAAGCCGGCCCTGATGTGCAACTGATTTATCTTCACGATCTTCCGCACGTTTTTACTGCGACAAAGCATCGATAAATATAATTTATGCAGATTGTCCGTCAAGTTTTTCCTGTTTGTTTCGGAGTTGGCCCAATGTGACGATTACCCAATNCTTCAGCCGGAGAATTGAGAACGAACCTATGTAAGAGTCTCTTGACTCACCATTGCCAAAAAATACACCTATAGCAGCCATTAGAGGCTCCTTATTCCCGTGACTTTTCCAATTTTGCAAGGACACAGTGACGTCGCTTGTAGCAAATTTCGTTATTACTTCTCTTGTCTAAACCGCAAGGATTTTGAGAAAGGCCTGAAATTCAAACAGACAGGTAGAGTTGAAAAGATAATTGCCAGAAGTTAGATGAAAAGGGAAAGTAAAACTCATCACGAAATGTCCCATCTGAGAAGTGCCCTGGGCAGTTGCTCCGATAGGGAAATTTCAGACTGAAAATCTTAAACCTTGAGGAAAGAACCTAGGCAAAAGAATTAGAGGGCACCTAGACTTTACTATTAAAATATGGCGATTACTGGATTGGAATGTAGACTACACTATAACAAAAAATACGACAGAAAACCAAAAGCTGTTGCTATGGAGACGGAGATATTAATGGAATAACGAACAGGATGCGAAGGAATTTTAATGAATATAACGCTTGTGGGTAGAGTAAGTACGTTGCGTGAAAGAAGTAATGGAGGCATAAAGATGAAGACTAACCTTATATTATAAAGTGTGGCTATATGTATGTTTGTCCGCCTAAAACCCGAGAACCAAAACTCACTAGACTTTCAAAATTTCGAGGCTTATAAATGTCTTCCCAGATTAGAAAATGAACTATATTTTATTCGCCTAACCGCCCCCGGTTCGACTTCTGACGTTTAAAACTGTTTCCATAAGGAATGCACGTGAACCTCAAATTCACCGCTTGCAGGCTTCATTTCTTTTGATAAATTAAATTAGAAAGAATAGCCGCACGAAATCGAGACGAGCGCCGAAAGAAGGGAAATCGAATGGAAATTCTCACTATGGTCGTAGAAAATCGTTTTCAATTCGAAATTGCGAGAATTCAAATAAAATATACGAAAATATTGTGAAATTTCGAGGTTATAAACAACCGGTCCCCCTGACGACCTAGCCAATTGTTGACTGCGAGCTCGTCCATTTTAGTTCACTTTTATCGCTTGAAAGGTTTTTCTCTTTTGTAAAATTAAATAAAAAAGAAAAGTCGCATGAAATCAAGACAAGAGAAAGGAAACTGAATAAAGATTCTTATTTTAGCCGTCGAATATTGTTTTCTGTTCAAAATTGCGAGAATTTTGATAAAATTAATGAAAATCTTCTAAAATGTTGAGGTTGTAAACAAACTGTCCCCCTGACGACTAATTCCATTGTTGAATCTGGTATCCTGCCTTTTCGTATATAAGAAAGTATACATTGGAAATTGAGGTCCGATGAGAGATGTCAGTTTATCTTTTGCGAAATAGTATCTGATAATATATCTTATGTAAAAATAGGACTACTATATTTAATTCTATCTCTATTTTACGTTAAGAATCAATGAGCACTTAAGCTAGTTGATCATAAAATATCTATTATTACATTCTTCAATTGTTGCCTTACATTATCAAACATTGGCGCGAGAAGAAAAGATGGGAAAACCCGTTTAATGCCATTTCTTCCAAATGCGTGTGCCATCGATCGAATGGATTTGGCCCACGGAATGCAACGGAAAAAGGCATGAAATTAAAGAAGGTACAAATAAAAGAAGTGCAGATTTCACGGAGGCTAGAAAGAGTAATTTCTGTAAAAGGGAACATATTTCAAACTGTAGGAAAGGATACTAATTAGAGAAAGAAATAGAGGAAATGAGTAAAAGGGAAAGTTTTCGAATAATTTACTTGAGGGAATAAATCCATTAAAAGAAGTTTAAGAGGAACGAAGAAGAATGATTAATTACAAAGAACGTCGATAGAAAGTCAAAAGAAAGGTTGAGACTTGATGTAGCACCGGCCCCAGCTGTGTGGCCGCCCTGAGGAAACATTAACTCGATTAATGCCCGTCCATTGTTGAATTCTTCAATCGCAAGTTCCAACAATGTCGGGGTTAATTATTGCTTCATGACGTTCAATAATTATTATGATTGTTGCTCAACAATGTAACACAAAAATAGTAAATCTGAATTGTTACATTATCGATGCATAGTTGATATATGTGGCAACTCCAACCGACAGTTGACAACAACAATCAGTTATGAGTTCCTAATAGTTTTTGGGCGCGTATGACTTTACGATGACAAATAATCGACATTCAAATTCCATAATTGATATGCCGACGGGCTTCTGACATAATTGATGCGTTGTGTCGGTTGCTTGACTCGTTTGCTTTCTCTAACCCATTCTCATGCAATGCCGTCATTCAGAAAGAAGCAAACGAACTTAACAAACACGATTAAGTTAACGAACTCGATTGTAAAAGAGTTTTCGACGGCAAATTTCAATAATTAGGATTATGAGCAGGTATTGAAGCTTCCGCATCACTACACGAAATATTCACTACCGGCGTTTCTATGAGTTTTATTAACGAAATCAATTAAAGCTGAAAATCGTTACCAATCAATCTGGGTAATATTCCACTGGAACTATAGCTACAAAATGAAATAATAATATCAATATGAAAACAACTACTGGGATACTTCTAGCGGCGCTATAAATAAATTAATGGATTCATAAGTCGATATTTAATTAACTCTAGGTGAGGTACTCACCCCCGTAATACAATATCCTTTTAAAGTCGCAAACATGAGTTTCGCTCAAAATCGCAATGCGGCCTCCTCCCACGCACACCATAGATGCACCTTTGTCACTTAAATTAATGATAATGCAAAGCATTTTGACGTCACTGATAATAACACTGGGTTACCACTTGGATAGCGTTGAATATCACTCTCGGAGTGGCACTGAATTGAAACAAGAAGCCTCGTCAAAGACATGATACAGAATTCCTCCGAGGCTATATTACTCCGTCATAAACTAAGTTGATTGAGTTGTACCAAAGTTGTGCGTGTATAGCAACCGATGCACCATTTCTATGCTCCTTAAAAGTCCACGTGGTCTCACTAAGAAGTCAGAAAAAGAACTGAGCTTCGCGTAACTTTTCCATGCTCATGAACATCGGGCTCGAGGTCACTCAGGGGTAGTTTCTCTATTTTGGCCTTCGCCCTTCTGATGGGTCGGGCACGGCTGAGCCGTACGTTGCTTGTCTTCGCATTTGACCGGTGGAATAGCAGCTCGGCGTATGTGCTGGAATAAGATAGGCAGCTTGACGCAGGCCTTGAAACAAGCAAGTGGAGTCCGAAAACGGATACCTCATATTCGACCACACTGGAAGGTGAATGCCTACAACGAACTGCCAGACTATTGACTAACTTTCGCATACTACGGTTGCCATTTACGTTAGCTACCGTTTTGTGGCCACCGTTTGGAGTATGGCATGCGGTGTAAAAACACCGAACCTATTAATAAGCTAACTGATTGACATTCCTTATGCTATCAAGAAAAAGAGACCAATAATATTATAGGTATCCGTTCTCGCTGTAATTCCGCGAAATCTCTTTCTCTCGGAAGTCGCGCTCGCACAGTACGGGAATCACGATATCGCGTATTTCGTGGTGCGAATCAGTACTTAAAAACTTATGGAACATCTGGTGCCTATACTCGGTTCTTCCATCCTTAAGAAATTCCCTGCCGAGAGTTTTGATCATATCTGATACACTGCGATCGAAACTATAATCTTTCTCAACGAGAAATTTCATAGAAGGCTAAAATTGTTGACATTTGCCAAGGAAGTTTGCTTATTGTATACAAAACGTTGCTACAGAAGCATTCAGTGCCATTTAACTCCTGCGAGACTAAATATGGTCTAGCTAAAATAATGAAGAAATAAATAATATATCCAAGGAGATATAGTGAAATCTAAAAAAGGTCAGGATAATTTGAAAAGGGTTCTTATTCGCTGTAAAAGGAATTAAAATCATTTTCAAGAACTACTCTTGCTATGTGGAAAACTATTTGTATACATATCCTTAGAAATGCTTTTTTTATTATGAAATACCACTACAATACTAATACCACTTCAAGGCCGTAATGATTCATCTAATTTAGATAAGTAACCCATCCCAATTTTCATGTATTTTCATTATATTTTCTTTTTATATTTTTACCAACTTTCCCTGATTCACCATCTTTCATACTGATCGACTTCAGTGGTGATAGGGATATGGTAAAACTGTTAATGAAATACGTTTGCCCCTGTTACCTAGCAACAAGACGCTTGCATTAGCTCATCTCCCACAATAGATTAGCTTTATAGAGCGCAATGAAGGTAGATGCGACGAAAAAGGCAGGGGGCGATGATATTTCTTATTGGTCGTGCCCCATCTGGAATGTGTGGCGAGTATAGGGGATCCGGGGGATGAAAAGAATGCTCGCGAACTCGAGAAAGTGCAGCGCAAGGCAATGCGATTTGTTAAAAAAATGCTACCATAAGAAAGCAAGTGCTGTGAAAATTATCTCAGACACAGGTTTGGAATCCTTGAAAGAAAGGAGATTAGAAGCTAGGCTGCGATTGATTGATAAATTCAGAGAAAGTACATTTGCGAATGACGTATTATGCGACCCCCCTGCTACTTCGGCCAATCCGACACAACGAGTATGTATTTCTTTCCATTCTTGTAATTGTGTTGGTTAAATAGAAATATAATAGTAAATTCATGCTTATGTAACTCCTTCATATCGTGGTTGATTACAAGGGAAAGTTGAGGAGCAGGTTAAACGTAAGACATTTTACATTGACTAAACCAAACAATATAGTATGAGCGAAATTTCGATGCTGTTTTTTGATCTATGAATCGATCTCTCTCAAGCAGAAACGTTTCGTATCTTGAATTCTTGTCGTTCACTAGTCCGTGAGTCTACTTAATGGTTGTCGAAAGTAAAAGCAAAATATTCGGTTTCGGCCATTACATAATGTTTTGTTAATTTTCGGAAGATTCGATAATGAGCGTGAAATAAGAGAAATAGATGCGAGGACAAGTCGTTTTAGGGACTCGTTCTTTCCGCAACGATACGCGACAACAACAAAGGATAACTCGAGCGCTTGGTGTTTACACCATGCATGCTGCATTAGCTAGGTATTTATGTAGATGAATGCATCAGGCAAAAACTTTAATGAAAACAGTTTATCAGTAATTTTTAGTACTCTAGGGATGGAGTGAATCTCCACTAAAAACGATAGAGACAAAAGATATGCCTGAGGACCTATTGAATCTTTTTTTAGATAGCGACTCTCACAAGTAATTTCAGCGTAATATTCGTGTGATCGATGGCTCAGTCACCCTTAACGAGGAAAGAGATTGAGCGGAAAGCGAAATAGCAATCTGGGATGGAATTCCACTCCGTAGGCACGTGGGAGACATCGGTCCCTCGAGGCCCTATCCTTTTGCGAGGGCCGCTTTCGGATTCCCGACTAGCGGAGGGATGTGCGGCATGCAGTCGATGGTAGGGAAATCTCAGGCCGAAGATGTTAATCTCCTCGCTCCAGCCTTAGACGAACAAGAGCGGGGAAGAAAGGAATCTTATGGGGGGAGCAATCGTGAGGATAAATTCCCAGAAAAGAGCGATGAGGTGAAAAATTGGCGGAGAAGGGCTGTTCTTGGCTTTTAAAAGGTATCCCATCTCTGATTTTTTAAAGGACCGCGTTCATTCAGGTAAGTTCGGATGCGAAATTCATCTTTGCGAATTTCGGAATGTTTTTTGCGCAATTTCGGAAAAATTTATCTTACGTTAGAATTAAATTAGAAGAGAAATCCTATTATAATATCCTATTAGAAAATCAAACTCTACAAAGATAAAAGTGAACTATAGGCATGAGTTCGGATTCAACAATGGAATTAGTTGTCAGGGGGACCGGTTGTTTACAACTACAAAATATCACTTAATTTTCGTCTATTTTAGGAAAATTCTCGCAATTTCGAATCGAAAGCAATGTTCTACGGCCGTGATAAGAATCTTCATTTAATTTCCCTTCTTTTGGTGCTTGTCTCGGTTACGTACGGCTATTCTTTCTAATTTAATTTTGCAAATGAAATAAACCCTGCAAGCGATAAAACTGAACTCTACATGCATTTCTTATGGAAACAGTTTTAAACGTTTTGGAGTCGAACCGGGGTCAGTTAGGTGAATAAAAAGTAATCTATTATCTGTCCGGGAAGACATTTAACATACACACATAACATCTGGTGCCTATACTCGGTTCTTCCATCCTTAAGAAATTCCCTGCCGAGAGTTTTGATCATATCTGATACACTGCGGTCGAAATAATCTTTCTCAACGAGAAATTTCATAGAAGGCTAAAATTGTTGACATTTCCCAAGGAAGTTTGCTTATTGTATACAAAACGTTGCTACAGAAGCATTCAGTGCCATTTAACTCCTGCGAGACTAAATATGGTCTAGCTAAAATAATGAAGAAATAAATAATATATCCAAGGAGATATAGTGAAATCTAAAAAAGGTCAGGATAATTTGAAAAGGGTTCTTATTCGCTGTAAAAGGAATTAAAATCATTTTCAAGAACTACTCTTGCTATGTGGAAAACTATTTGTATACATATCCTTAGAAATGCTTTTTTTATTATGAAATACCACTACAATACTAATACCACTTCAAGGCCGTAATGATTCATCTAATTTAGATAAGTAACCCATCCCAATTTTCATGTATTTTCATTATATTTTCTTTTTATATTTTTACCAACTTTCCCTGATTCACCATCTTTCATACTGATCGACTTCAGTGGTGATAGGGATATGGTAAAACTGTTAATGAAATACGTTTGCCCCTGTTACCTAGCAACAAGACGCTTGCATTAGCTCATCTCCCACAATAGATTAGCTTTATAGAGCGCAATGAAGGTAGATGCGACGAAAAAGGCAGGGGGCGATGATATTTCTTATTGGTCGTGCCCCATCTGGAATGTGTGGCGAGTATAGGGGATCCGGGGGATGAAAAGAATGCTCGCGAACTCGAGAAAGTGCAGCGCAAGGCAATGCGATTTGTTAAAAAAATGCTACCATAAGAAAGCAAGTGCTGTGAAAATTATCTCAGACACAGGTTTGGAATCCTTGAAAGAAAGGAGATTAGAAGCTAGGCTGCGATTGTTAGATAAATTCAGAGAAAGTACATTTGCGAATGACGTATTAGANAGGGGATTTTTATCGATGACAATTTATTGGATAACATATTGCTGGCAACATTAGATTCTATAACTATCTTCAATAGCTTTTGAATGATTTTTCCAATTTCTCGTTCTTGACGCGACAAAATGTTAGAGATAATCAAATTATAAGACGAAACCGAGAGTAAAACTATGATTAAATGCTGCATATTGAATCGAAAATTATTATTCAACGAAAACGTAAAATTGTTGTTCTACTAAGGTGTATCTATTTCTATCTTTCCAATACAAACATTCAAACCATCACAAACACTGTCAGCCATTCCTTCATGAAAACTTTATCTCAAAACCAGGGGAGTGATATTAGCAACTCTTTCCTCCCTCGAGTGCGCGTTTTGAGAGGAGCTCTCATTGTGCAAAAGCGTTCCACTGCAGAAGAAGGATTCGAAGAATGAATCACTCAAAAAAGAAATAAAAGGGAGAAAAAAAGGAAGAAATCGAAGAGATGAAAAAGAAAAAGTGACGAAATGGCGGGAAAAGTATCGAGATATCGACTGCTTCGAGAGCGCCCTCTTTCGAAAAAAGAAGTTAACAAAAGACGAGCAAAAATCGCAACCACCTGCCGTCTATTTTTTGGAACTCGTGAATAATGAAGAAAAAAAAGGAGGCGACGATACGTAATCACTCGAAATTCACAGCGAAAATCGCTTGGATTCCCGAAAAAGTTATGGTTTATGCGAACATAATTTCGCCAGGGATGAGTTGTGGAGAGAATTGCTTTCTTCAGGTGCAAATTTTGTATTCCAAACGGTTCATCTCATCAACGGTTTTCTCGCGAAAACTCCTATCGCTCACAGATTCAGGGATGGGGAAGTTATTTCAATCGGAAGGCTGCAATAGGCCGCGTTTGAAGCGTTAGGCCGCATCAGAGAGACTCTCAGGCCGCACCAGAACAACGCACTGAATCTATCGAATAGAACAGCATCGGAAGTTTTCTTAGTGGCACGAATTTAATTTCCACGTGATCTAAAAGATACTAATTCCTATTTTCTCTTAGCTCAATAAATTAAGAATTTACTGCTTCCGAAGAAAAAACGGACAGGAAAAAAGTCTGAGAGGACCTGGACTCGAACCTGGAATCCTGGAAATCCTGGAATTCCCGGCGTATGCTTTACCCAGTTAATGTTTTTATTTAATTGTTTCTTGTTTTATGAAACGATTTAGTTCACAATCTAAGCTGGTGTGAGGAATGGCAACTAGATCTAAATGCAAATAAATGCTCTGTAGTAAACTTCTTCGAAAGAAAACAATTCCATAAGAACCGTACAAAATTAGTGGAACGAATTTAAATGTGGTCGACACAGTTGAATATCTCCGACAGTTTGAATATCGCTAACAAATAACTTAATCTGGAGCAGAGCAAATATTCGAAGAATATGCGTTAAGGCAAGTAAAAGTCTCGGTTTTATGTGGCGCCTATTAAGGAGATGAAAAGGTTACAGAGCAATGTTATCTCACCTTAGTAGGCCCTGTCTGGAATATGCGGCGAGTAGATGAGACCCAGTGGATGAAACGAATGCTCGCAAAGTCGAGAAAGAGCAGTGCAAAGCGATACTATTTGTTAAAAAGTGCTCAATGAAATACCAAACGCTACGCAGACACTAATGCTCTCAGGCGCAGGTTGGGAATCCTTGAAATAAAGGAGATTAGGAGACGATTGAATGATACATTGAAAGTACATTTGCGAAAGACGTAATCGGTATTATGCGACCCCCTTCTACTACTTCGGCCGACCCGACAATGAGCATAAAATAAGAGAAATAGATGCGAGGACAAGTCATTTTATGGACTCACTCTTTCCGCGAACGATACGCGATAACAATAAGCTAAAGAGGTAACTCAAACGCGTGGTATTTACACCCCAAAAGGTACATGCAGGGTATTTATGTAGGTGTAAAATAAAATTCGTGTGTAGACAATGGAAGAATTTACTACTTTTATTTAAAAAGCATTTTCATGGTATTAAATTCCTTTTCAGATGAATAAAGTACTAACTGTATTACTACAGAGTACTCTTTTGTAATAGATGCCTTAAAGAAGCCATATGAGCTAAGAAGAACGCCAAATAATCTGCCGGAATGGACATTTTGAAAAATTCCACTCATTGAATAATTCAATGAACCGCTTGCAGAAGTATGAAAAGAACGCTTGAAACATGTAATGTTCCTTTTTCTATCCATCTATCTCCTTTACTTACGACTACGAATGCAATGGAGAATGTTAATCACTGGTTAGGTAACCTTCAACCTCTTAATCAGCAATCCGAACCATAAAATAGATAATACCCTTAAAGGAGTGTAAATGGTTAAAGGGTGATGAACATGCTTCCTGCCTGGAGGATTGGATCAAGCAAACGTTTGAGTTCAGAATCTCCATTTATTACGTCTCTTAGATACCCTCATTCGCATTCCTGATGGAGGCTGCGATTCCAAAATCCAATGATCGTAGTCGAAGGAAGCTCCACCCACATCGTATCCGAAAACCTCGAATCGCAGGTACTTTACTCTAACCTCCGGGCGGAGAGAGAGAACATCTCTATGATTCTTCATTAGACTTTTTGTTGCATTCCTCAAAAACTTCATCTTTTAAGTTTTCAGCTTCCATTTGCTCTAGAAGCGCTGTTTTTTACGGGATTGGCGATAGATACTACTTAAATTGTATGGCTGATAGCTATAAAAAAGATATTAAAATTAAATGGCAATTGTAATTCTGCAAACACTCAGGAATGGAACTGCAGAAGCAGGTGTATTAACCAGACAAAATAATAACAAATTATGACCGAATGGCAACGATGGAAAAACGAAATATTTAGTAAATAACAACGGATTAGAGAAACATGCCTGTATCGCATGCATCGCTCTCCATGTGTTATTGCATAGAAGCAATACATTGGAATAAACCGAAACAAAAATCAGAAATGAAGGACAATAGAGATGACATTTTATAATAGGAAAAAAGGAAATAAAAGATAACAAAAGTTTACGTCACGAAAGTGCCAGATCTTAATGACTTAGGCCCGTGAAAAAATTCCAAGGGGTTACCCTGGATTAGTAGGAGAGACCTGGATGGGATCGGAGTACATATTAAACTCATTTCTTATTATCAAATGGGCTCAAATAGAAGTTGCCTGATTTTTTAAACTCATCTGCATTAACTGGCCATATTATTTTCACTTCTCTCAAGAAAACAAAGAAGAGAATTAGGGTTTCTAAATAGGGGGACACTAATTCGATACTTTGGTATGTTAGTTGAGAGTTAAAAACCGTGCATAAAAACAGGCAAAAATATTGGTGAAATAGCCGAAGAGCAATGGGTGAAACAAATAATTAAATAGAAATCAATGTGTGGTTTTTTAAAAATGCATACGCCCGCGCCATCTGCCAGTTAGTGGAGAACGCATATGGGATCTCTTTCATCACATGTATACGAGTACTTCTTGCCTGAATCATTCGTGCCTACGCCTAGCATTTTACATATTTGATTACATGTAATACCAAGCAAGGTCGACTTCTCTGGACGTTCTCTTCTCTGGCAATGTTGAAGATCCTTTCCATAGTAAAGCAGTAGATTTTATAGTTTTTGGAAAACGAACTACTTCAATTGCTCCTATATTTTTACGAACATTAGCTTCATTAGAAAGCAGTTCATTTAACGAAGAAATAGTAACACTAAAAAATGTAACCTTATTATTCAGTCGGATATCAATTTATTAAATTTGCGGCTTAAGGACCAATTTAACCTCATTTTTCATTCGACGATAGTGTGTCACTAAATATAACATCTGAAGATTAATTTTGATACATTTCGCTGTCAGTGCTTTACGGCAAGCTTCCCTAGTCCAATATAGAAAGGAATTATAACTACGCAATGTATAAGGACGTTTTATAAAAAAATTGTAATCGCGAATGTTCCAAATTCAAAACTCAATTCCTATAATACAGGATGAGGCAAGAATTTCTGGATAACTGCCGCAAAAATTTCGTCATTGTTCCCAAGAATTTTTAAAGCCGGATATAAAATCTTTCCAAAAACAGAGATAGAGCCACAGGGTTATTAAAAGAATAAAATCGGAAGTATATATAGAACTAACATTTCTTGCGTAAGCCAATAAAAGCATTCCCTATGTTATGAAATATTTCATGCAGCACATGCAGCAAACTATGACATAGTAAAGCTAATATAAAAGTACTTTAATTCAAGTCCTTTGATGACATCCTGCGTCCATCTTCCTAGGTTAATGAGAATAAAGGTTTAGTACTTCGAATGTTATAACGGTAACATACAAAATTCCTTGCAGACTTATAACTGGAATTTTTATAATTCTTCTCTGCTCTAGCCGATGGTTTTATAATCGTCTATTTTTGCACGAAATATACGAAAGGATACAATAATAAATATAGTAGTGTTTTGTACTATTTTCCTCGATAAAAATAGCTCTGAGAAATTCCAACGCTAGAATCCAACATAGGAACTAGAATTTGTAAATCTAAAAAGAAATAAGCAGGGCGGAAATACATTACCGAAGCAATTACGGTAATTGCCTGGACTTTTTTGGGCGGCTGCAAAATTTAAAGCGTTCGGAAAGCTATGGATTGGTTCGCCTTTGGAAAATATATTCTATTATCCAAGAAGTTCACACTAAAAGTATTTAACAACATAAAGTATTTTTTTTAATCATTAGGGATTATATCTTTATATATTATGTGATCTTTTTTCTTCCTCAGTCACTCTTGAATTAGATGCGTGGAGTCAACATGACTTACGTAATGTATTTCTGTATATATGATAAAAATATGCTGTTAAGTTTGAAAAATTTTCACTGCATAAGAATAATTAAACCTTAAGGTTATTTTCATCGATAAAGTTCCTAATCTTTAATAAAATAATGCAGTAACTATGCTGGAAGCTTGAAATAAGAGTCTAATTAAACAAATCTTATGAATCTGGAAATTATTACAGACATTTTTTCTTTTTTTAGGACATGGTTATATACTNTTGTAATAGATGCCTTAAAGAAGCCATATGAGCTAAGAAGAACGCCAAATAATCTGCCGGAATGGACATTTTAAAAATTCCACTCATTGAATAATTCAATGAACCGCTTGCAGAAGCATGAAAAGAACGCTTGAAACATGTAATGTTCCTTTTTCTATCCATCTATCTCCTTTACTTACGACTACGAATGCAATGGAGAATGTTAATCACTGGTTAGGTAACCTTCAACCTCTTAATCAGCAATCCGAACCATAAAATAGATAATACCCTTAAAGGAGTGTAAATGGTTAAAGGGTGATGAACATGCTTCCTGCCTGGAGGATTGGATCAAGCAAACGTTTGAGTTCAGAATCTCCATTTATTACGTCTCTTAGATACCCTCATTCGCATTCCTGATGGAGGCTGCGATTCCAAAATCCAATGATCGTAGTCGAAGGAAGCTCCACCCACATCGTATCCGAAAACCTCGAATCGCAGGTACTTTACTCTAACCTCCGGGTGGAGAGAGAGAACGTCTCTATGATTCTTCATTAGACTTTTTGTTGCATTCCTCAAAAACTTCATCTTTTAAGTTTTCAGCTTCCATTTGCTCTAGAAGCGCTGTTTTTTTACGTGATTGGCGATAGATACTACTTACATTGTATGGCTGATAGCTATAAAAAAGATATTAAAATTAAATGGCAATTGTAATTCTGCAAACACTCAGGAATGGAACTGCAGAAGCAGGTGTATTAACCAGACAAAATAATAACAAATTATGACCGAATGGCAACGATGGAAAAACGAAATATTTAGTAAATAACAACGGATTAGAGAAACATGCCTGTATCGCATGCATCGCTCTCCATGTGTTATTTCATAGAAGCAATACATTGGAATAAACCGAAACAAAAATCAGAAATGAAGGACAATAGAGATGACATTTCATGATAGGAATAAAGGAAATAAAAGATAAGAAAAGTTTACGTCACGAAAGTACCATCTTAATGACTTAGGCCCGTGAAAAAATATTGAACTCATTTCTTGATTCAGTTCCATGAGTCCTGCAGAATAACTCTGCCACTTTGTTCTATTTTTTTTCGATGTTTCCTCGCATAAATGCCTGTATTTGCGTTAAATCTGACTCACTATAACGTGCCTCATTCAGAAAGATCTTCCCCCTAAACAGAAAATAACGATAATATATTTCGTGAGACTTGCCTCAAAATCGTCCTCCATTTAAAAAAGAAAACAATGAAAACTCGTACGAAATCTTATCAGAAACAATTGACTTTCTTATAGAAAATGTCATGGAAACCGTAACCGATGACGA
>KZ310036.1:5122-19941 GCA_000376725.2 Ladona fulva
GCAGCTGGACCTGGTAGTAGGACTACTCCGTTGGATTGTTCAAGTTGTTTGGGCCTTAACTCTTCGAAATCGCCGTTTCTAAGCTAAGTATGTTATCACTGTTGTCCAGAAGTTCTATATTGAAGGTATTAAGAGGATATTTGATCGTGCGAATGGATCAATGGATGCGTTACTCTGACAAATACGGTTTGGTTTGGACAATTTACGGAATCATGCCTCTAATTATGAATATCCTTCAAATATTGAGAGTAAGTTTGTATGTTCGTATAATACATGCTCTCCAGAAAAGGCAGCATCTGCCATTGCTTTACCATCCTTGTTTGCGATCCATTTGACTTAATTCCGGATTACCTATGCAGCTTGTGTGCAAGCTCTTTCTTGCACCAACTCCAAGGGATACTTCTCTTTTTCAACATTTCAATTAATCCTTGTTTCGATCCTGAAATATGCCCTTCCTTCCAAGTATCTTTTTCTCCGGCACCAATGCAGCAACTTTAGTTCTCAAAGTTTCCCTTATATTGACTGCAATTATAAGTTTACGTATTCGAAACCTACCTCATTTTTTCTTTCTTAGTTCTTACCTCGCGCTCTTGGCTGTAAAACTTACTGTGGTATTACTACAAGTAAAGTGGCAGGGTAGGGTCTACCATTCCCGGTTCTAACTTCAGCAATGAAGTGCTTGTACGCTAACGTGCATGTATGGATTTGATGGTACTTCGGGACATACTCAATATAAACAATTGAGGGAGCGAGCAGATTCATCCGATGAATATTTATTCATGAGTTCCTTGGTGCCACTTCGTTTGCTAAATGACGCAACTGGTGTGAGGTATAAGTGTATCTTGTTTTTTTTTCTAATCTAGTTGAAATAAAAGGTAGCAATATTAATACTTGCACTACTTTAGGTAAGATTATCTGTAAAAATCCTCGGCCGTCGTCAACCAGATTCTCCTGGCCCATTCTCCTTCAGTGGCTCAAAGAAACCAAGGAAGTTGCTAAAGGGGAAAAAAATTATTTACAATGGCAGATTGATGCATTAGAGAAATGGAATTTGGGAAGTTATTCCGTTTCTTGCTATGCTGTAACTACAGCTCTTTTAGTATGTAGCAAAGTCCATGATACTGTGCTACGCCCTTCCTTCTGCAATTCTAAAATAAATAACACATTATAGGTTGGTGCATGGTGCATGATCAATTAAAAGATTATATTCTTTACTACATGTTCACTATGTTTGGCTTCTTCTTAACAGAGTCTCAAATTCACTATATTGTGGCAAGTTTTAAAATTATCAAACCATCCCAAGGCAATTGGGAGTCCCGGGTTCGATTCCCGGTCCCGTCAGACTTTTTTCAAGTCCATTCTTCCTTGGGATTTTTCCTGGGTGCGCACCATCTTGCGCAAAATCACCCTTGCCCGTTTTCCTGTATCAAACCATCCCTTGGAGAATATGAAGTCTTCTGAAATATTCAACTTAAATGCAAAATATTTCGCTTTCTCTATCAAAAGAGGTCCAGAGATAGGCAGATTATTCCACCGACACTCCAAAAAATAATTAAATAACTGTTCTTCTAATTCTGCTTGCTGTGGTTTCAAATATTTCTTTTTTGCTTTAGATCCATATTCTGCAAGGATATTAATATTTATTTTCTATCATTGATGATATTACTTAAAGTTGAAGCAGGAATGTCAAACTTTGTAGCAATTCTCAGCTTGGATTCTCCACTTGTTTTACTTGTTTCAACAGCATCAAAAATATCTTTTTTCTTTCCCAGAGAAAGACGTTTCATATTCTTTTTTCCAGAATCCATTTTACTTCTTACAGTCTCAATTTCCTCCTTACTATTAAGGATACTATCATACCGATCATTATTAAATGGACGTAGGAACTATCAGACTAAAAAGGCAAAACAAAAATATATCTTAACTTAAATAATACACTTTATTTATGTATCACATACGTTATACTTGTTTTATATAATCATTTATCCAGTCGACGTATTCGTTTACTTTTGTGTAAACTGTTGGATACCCGGAATTTCCGCATGGCTTTCCCCAAGAGACGATGCCGATCACTTTGTCCTGGAATACAAAAGGTCCGCCCATGTCTCCCTAGAATGAATACAGAGAAAGGTATTGTTTATACGCTCAGTATTAAATCCGTCTAAAACTGCGGATGAGTTGGGCAAATTAATTGTTGAACCATGTTGGAAATTCTCTCGTTTCTATACTCCGTCCAACGTTATGAAGACACAATGGAAGTAATGAAGAGAGAGTAACGACTTCGCATATAGTGAGTTAACACAATGTAAATCTTATGGCCCCAAGCATTTCTTACGGGAGAACGGAGCGCGCTGTTGTAACTTTTGTACATTGTAACCAATGCATGGGACCATAGCATTTCCATTGTGTCTTCATAACGTTGGACGGAGTATAGATCCATGCAAATATTTCATAATGGACTATTTACAAATTATAACTGTACAGAAATACTGCAATTGTCCTTTAACCAAATGCTTCATTGTTGAAATAAAAAGCCTGATGATATACATTACTATGACGTTTAACAACATAATCTTTATGACGCAAAAGTATTTTATTGCCGATTTGGATGGTACAACAATGTAAACATTATACTGACGGAGTTGTCCAAAAAGCTCTCCTCTAGGGGCCCAAAAAATACTTTGGGAATTCCATTTTTATCCCTTTTAAGATGAGACTTGATATTTTATTTGAAAAATTACGTATTAATTGGTCTATAAGTTATCATGCACGACTTACCTCACAGGTACCTCTTCCATCAGCACCACCTTCGCAGAATTGTTCGTCATATACATTCAGATGAAAGGGATTGTACACCTCATTACAATCCGACTTAAATATGACAGTCGCATTAAGGCTCCGCAGCGCACTCGATAACTCTCCTCCAGCCTGGTAATATGTAATAGTGATACTTAATATATTCAGAGATGAAGTAAATGTTTTAATAAGAATGCGGAAACGAGGATATATGTCTGGTGTTGAATAAATAAATGAAATTTATTAGATTTTAAGAAACGGTTTAACTACCCCCTCAATTGTGATGTATTTGTTTTACTCTTCTTGAGATGGTCGTAAGAGCTACATTGAAGATTTTAAGACGTATCATCATATTAAGATCTCTATGATTTAAAATGAAGATCGGTAATGTTTAAATCTATGAAAAATTACAACAAAACTATATTACCAAAAACCACCGCAACTAGGAAGCTAGCTGGCGCAATTTAATCAATTCTTTTCTATATCAATTAGTAAATTTAACTAATTCGTTTAAAAATATTCTTCAGTAGTATGTCCTTTTTGATCTTAGGTGAGCAATTGGATTTGAAAATGATTCACACCGCTAAGCTGGCTTTATCGAAATGTTGCGGAAAAAACATTAAGAGAAAAGCACATTTACAGAAAACTGTAAATGTGCTTTTAATCGTCTACATTCTACATCTACGGTCGTACTCGTGTAATCATATTATAATTAAAATAGAAAAACTGAAAATCATATTTTGAGTAATAGGAATTATTCCTTGAAAAATTGACGATGGATGGCCATCATCGATAGAATTTCGTCGAGTTTTTACTTGATATGTTTAGGCGTACGACAGAAAACTCAAGGATAATCGGAAGTAAAAGACGAGTGTGGGGCTCGAGATAATTTCTTCCACTTTCTGAAGATGGTGTTCGGCAAAACGGTTCAGTGTTTAGTACTACTGCCCGAAAACCGAAAGACCCGATTCCTAGTCCTAGGAACTTCGACATTTTTCACTTCTGTTTTTCAAAAAGGAGAATTGTTGTTCGTATCATGTTCAGTCATTACTTACCTCCCGGGAACCCCACCCGATGACTACTCCTTTGTCGCCAACGTAAATGATTTCTCCTTGGGATGAGAGTTTAGCAGGAAGTGTCCCCCAAGTGAATATTATTGGTTCGTGAACCTGCGGAAACAATCGCATACGAGTATTTCAGAAGGATATTTAATGCTAACATTGGTTGAACTGCGTTTCGCGTAATATTAAATTGGTAGCTTTTCCTAAGTAATATCACTTCTAAGACACTAGCGCAAGTTTCTCAAGACTGAATCATAAGGTTGGATGAAATGTAAATATACATCCTCTTGCGTCACCTTGCGTCATTTTTGTGGAATAAGGATTGCAAATTGTCATACTCTGACTCTAAACTTTGCAAGGCTATGAGAAGTATTGATAAAATTTTTTCGTAGCTAAGTGGTGCAAGGTGGAAGAGAAAACCTACAATAGATGCCCTACAATCAAGGTATTTTCTTCTGTATGCAGTATCCGTAAAGTTCGAGCGCAATTTTAAATAGCCGTAATATCCATATATGTGTATATGAAATCGAAGTGGGAAGGCATAGCCTAGTGGAATGCCATGAAAAGAAGCACACTTAAAAAATTCCACAATAATTTTTATTTGCGCGACCGTTTCGCCTTCGCGGAAGTATCATCAGGTAAACACCAAAATAATATCCAAAGGTGAACGGGGATTGAATTTGTAAAAATGGGGAAGAAGGGGTTAAGAAAAGAGTTTACTTGGAACGGCTATGAGGGGTGAAGTGTTAGGAAAGGTATGACCGTTAGTGAGCGTACCATTTTCTGGACGGAAGGTCGTTCATCAGAGGAACATCAGAGCCGCCGAACGTCAGCAGGACTTCCGTCCGAAGAGAAGACAACCCATCTCCAGCTTCGCCCTACACCTCCTCGAGAGCGAACATAAGAGTGGCTTCCAACCGANGCTCGTTAGTGAGCGTACCATTTTCTGGACGGAAGGTCGTTCATCAGAGGAACATCAGAGCCGCCGAACGTCAGCAGGACTTCCGTCCGAAGAGAAGACAACCCATCTCCAGCTTCGCCCTACACCTCCTCGAGAGCGAACATAAGAGTGGCTTCCAACCGATGTGCATCCATCAGGAAGAAGAATAGCCGCTGACTAGACTTGGAGAAACAGCCAAAATCCTGTGCCATTCAAGAAATAGTATGCGCACTAACGAGCATACTTATCTTAACCCTTCATAACCCTTCCAAGTAAACACTTTTCTTTGACCCTTTCCTCACCCCCCTTCTCCTCAGTTTTACAACTTCCACCCCCGTTCACTTTTGGCTATACACTTTTGGATATAATTTTGGTGATAATAATGATACTTCCGAGGAAGCGAAACGGTCACGCAAATAAAAAGTATTGCGGAAATTACTAAGTGTGCTCCTTTTCCCTAAGTGCATGTGATAATAAGTATCGGTAAGGCATGGAAGAAAAATTGATGCATTTAGTTTAAATTTAACATAAGGAATTTTATATTAGAAATTTTGTTTTCTTTTGAAGTTATGTTCTCAGATTTTGATATTTACTAATTCAACTTAAAAGATTACTTATGTTTCAGAATTACTGAGCCCATGAGCTTAAGCCCTTGAGCCTATGGGCTCAACATAAGAGAAAATGAATCGTTTATTGGTTGGCTACAGTAATATCGATCGCTTCTAGTCAATTAAGTTGCAAAATCCAGTTCAAGAAAGAAGTAAACGAAAAAGAATTAAAGAAACGAATTCTAGTTTTCACTTACTTTTACGGAGGCTGTATACGGCAGTGATAATGAAAGTCAGTAATTTTGAGACGAGTAAACTAGATTCTTCAAGAAAGATTAAAATTACAAAAGAATCGAGTTTAAAAATGAGGTAAACATCCACGGTAATAGAATGTGTGCCAATTTAGCCAGGTAAAATGGTTAGAAATTTTGGAAAAAAGGAACTTACTACAAAAATGTTAAACTTTTTAAAAAGCCCAAAATGAAAGAATGAGGTAAAATATGTAAAAAAAATTGATTTGTAGGAGCATACATAACGTGTAGACGGAGTTCCTTAAGAAGCACTTGTGCGGATATTATGCTAGGGAATAAGAGGTGGTTAAGGGAAGATATTGCTTCGAGCGCAATATGTCCTCCAGACTGTGTAGTTTATGTAAAAGATAGACTGCGGATGAGTACGTTTACCGCTATTAAGGAACCTTTAAAGAGCGTAGACGTCTTAAGAAACCGCACTTCCGAAATGGTATTGTGCTCGGCTCTTGGACGAAACGGAATAAGTTACTCTTTTGCTCATTTATCGCCTTCCTGATGATCACATTGAATGTATGAAAGATCTAGCCGAACCACTACACATTGTTGGAAAGAAAATGTAAGATCCTACCATCACTATAGTTGGAGATTTTAACCTTCCCCATATTGACTAGGAGAATGCATTGAGCTCGATCCCGGTAGTGAGCGGAAAATATGGCGTGCATTGATTGATAATTTCTCGTTTGTTGGACACCTTACCTGAAGTAGAGCGATATCGTTCCTCCAAGAATCGGCGGGATCGTAATGGTGGTGAAGTATTATTTTAGCTACGGTGTGCTTATCTCCGTTGTACAAGTCATTGGATCCAACCATAGCAGTCATGGAAGAAGGTGAGCGATTCCTGGAGAAGATTAATTTCCAAAAGCTATTGAAAGAATCAAAACTCCTTTTCAAACTCCTCCAAAACTTCTTTCTGTGCAGAGACAGATATTTACGGGACCAAGAAAATAGTAATGATTCTGTGAAAGGGAAATTACTGGATCGATTTTCAGATAAAGATCTTCCAAAGGAAAGAAACGTTAATATATAATAAAGCAAATCGAAAGAGAGAAATTCATTGGTATCAATTGAAATGAATGGCAAAAATTACTAAAATTACTATGTTTTCTCTTTTCTTTTCCTAAATAAAATTTAGTAAGGTTTAATAATATTCCACTCCTTTTATCTTTAATCTTATATTCGATCAAAATACTTTCGCTAACATTTCACAGTTAATCATTGTATATTTTTTCAATAAAAATGGAATTGCATAAATTAAAATCATCTTAAACCCAGCACTGACGTAACAAAATAGAGAACATCAACATCTCACGTTATGGTTTAGTTCCACCATCGCATTCAAGTAATTTACTTCTACAAATATAAACTTCTCCTCACAAATTGTTCGCAATCTCTGGCATAAGATTTAATAAATTTCTTTCTTCTCTAATTTTACATGCGATCGAAACATTTCTCTATCGTTCTACCAATGCCATCACTAGTATCAGGTATCTATCGTTTACTTACTCTAGGCATTGGGCTGCTGTTAGAATCCAATTTTCAGTCAATATCGCACCACCGCAAACATGAATATCGTTGTATCGGATGGACACCTGGAATAAATTAAAAATTTGTAAATCATTTTTAAAGTGGTTGCACTTTTCTCCTTCTATTTAATTTGATGTTGTTTACGCGTCATTAACAAATCATTAAGCTATGGTCTTGCTATCATATTTTGACGAATAAAATATGTATAATTTGTCTTTTTGTTCGAGATAGAGAAAAACGTATTTTTTATTTATTTTTGTTTCAGTCTTGATCGTGGCTGTAATGATATAGAAGGTAATGAGGTACGTGTAATGCTAAATAATGGCATTAATTAAGGTTTCCCTTATACAGTGTTACGAAAAGTGTTACTCGCAGAGTCATTGTCCTTCACTAACACGGGCCTACTCTGCCTATTCTTGGCTCAGAGAGGAAAGCAAGGACAAAATATCTCATTCCTCATCTAACCTAGTAAGCCCCTTTCCCTCTCCTAGTCCTTCGTATCTGATGATCTGAGAGGGGATGATGTCCCAACCGGCCTTTGGGCTGAATACTTAACAGACTAAAAGCTCTATTTTGTGTTCTTATTAGGATTGTAAGGAGTCGTGTTTACAAGGATGAAAACTTCAGTAGACTTACGTAGAGATACATTATCGCAACCACATCCTTCAGTTTTTTTTTCTAAATAAGCAACCCCTTGGTGAAATGCTTTGCACACTATTTTTTCGACATTTTGTCCTGAAATCTTACAAATTATAATGTAAGGGAAATCAGTTTGAGTTCTTAAAACGAAGCAATGAATTACAACAGTATTAATTGGCCGACAAATGCGACAAGGAACGAATCTTTGAATCAAATGTGAATACTCAACGCTTTATCGTGATCGATACTTTTTTCTTCCAAGGCAAATTATACTGAGTTAGATTGTTGCTGTCCTTCAAAGTTACCTAAGAGAAACAATAGTGAAAAACAGCATTAGAAAAGGTTAGAATAACTGCCTGGAAAGTGGAAGACCTAGGTTCCATTATCTCATTCATGTCGCTATGTTTCACTTCTTTTCTTGGTTTGATTTCTCCTTGGGTTTTAAAGCTCGCGCCAAAAAACATCTCTTTATCCCCCTTGGCAGTCAGTCACATTCTTCAATAAGATAGTATTACCGTTTCTCAATTTTCCTTTGCACGGTATTAAAACACTTGAATAAGGAAAAGTAGCCGTATTTGATACAACCCCTTACTATGTACACTGACCATTTTAAAATCACTTTCCTAGTTCTTAGCTGAATATTTTCATCAAAGTGGGTTGAGAAATGTCACGGTCCAGAATATGGCGAGCCCAAAAAGAAGTTAAGCTTTAGGGGAAACTACTATCGCACAACACTTTCGATATATATCTAACTCTAACATATTTTCCGCTTCTAATATCTTAATTGTACCAATTATGAAGGAAAGAACAAAAGTGCTCTTTAAAAGTGATATGTATAAAGATTTTGAAAATTTTTCCTTTCCTCTCTTTGAAAAGATTAGAAATCTCTGAATCAAGACTGAATTTCTTTTAAAACCGGTTACTACTTTTGAAATAACTTCCTTTATTGTTGAAAAAGTTGGTTAAATATACTAAATGAAAGAGAAATTTGTCACCATCCAAGGGTAAATGCGGTTTCCAACAATGTCTCCGCCCATCAAATATGGATTTGGTGCTTCAATTTCTCTTCTTTTAAACGTCTCATATCTTCCTTTAGTCACACCACCTGAAAACAATTCATCCGTAGATCACGTAAACTTAAAATAAAATATTTATCTTAAATTTAAGAAAATTTCTGGATACAAAATATGTTGGCGAAATTCAAAATAAAGCAGTTGACTGCAATTGGTGCTACAAATAACCACACCTGACAACTGAAGAAGAAATGAAGATGTCTTCGGGCATACTTATAAAAATTATTCAAAAGCGTTTAGTTTGCTTGTTTATAAAAGCTACTTAATTAAGCATCGGGATGCCGTAAACGTTCGTGTCTTTCGTAGTTTACAAAAAGTGGACTCTCCGTAGATCATAATTTTTCTGATATTCAAGTGCTTTAGCCTGCGTTAAAGAATTCAATTCGGTTATGTTGATCTAAGCCTGTTTTGAAAGAGAATTTAAGTAATTTGGCGAATGGAAATTTGGAAATGAAAAAGGATTGGCTGAAAATTGCGACGAGAGGGCTGATGGTAATTAGCGATTGATATGATTCTGAGAGATTGTAATACGATTGTTACCTATATGTTAGACATTCAGCTTCAGAGGCCATCTTGAGATATTATTAATGGTAATAACTAGTAAATATGCTAGGAAGAAAAAACAGGAACAACTTTTCACAACGATGCAGAATTAGCTTCAATTATGTACATTCGAGCTTAATTAATAGCTTCGTTTGTTGGCACAGTTATTGGTAAAAGCACAATAGTTGAAATTGAACATCATGTAGAAAATAATCGCTGGACTTTCAGAAAGTAATTTACTCCTAAGTCAGTTTATGTCATTAAAACCCATAAATTTGCAAAGTGAATTGTAGGTAGGAAAGGAAAGAATGCCCCTTTAGTCATATTTTAAACGCGGTTTTCTATCGAATGCCACGAATGAGGCTACACCATAAAGCAGAAACGTTTTGCGCTTCCCAACGAACATTTATTGAGCATTTCATTGGCAATACGGGCGATAAAAACAGGAAATAGATGTTGAAATTTGTAACGATTTAAAGCTGTTTTTAATGGAGCATCTTATGAAGTGTACGAAAATAACATATTCAGATTAGTTGTTGTGTTGTCGGATGAATAACTAAGAGGTATTTAGTGAACTTACATAGTTATTAATTACTGGAGAAAGAGATTGATTTACCTTGAGAGATGCCGAATATGGCAGCGGACAGAAAGATGATCTTCAGATACATGTCTGACGGTTTTTCACCACTCATAGACGGAGAAGCGAAATCTCTCATGTTTTATACGGAGAGATTGAGGAAAATGAGCGTCTAGACCACTCAAGCCAATTCATATCTCACAGCAAATCAGCCAATATTTCTTAATTGCCAAAACGTTAGATAAATCAGATCCAAGGAACAAGATAATCAGTTACTCATTAAAAAGGCGTAGATACTTCTCTTATCATTGGGAGATCTATATCTTCTTAATTCATTGATATCCGTTGAATTTAACCTCCTAGCTCTCCTTTCATCTACATCATTGAAATTAATTCTTGTAATATTATTTTTACTTCGTTTGCAGAAAATCGACTTAGCTCCACTTAAATTTATATTTGTAGTGATCCGAGGAAGTAATTAATTATTTGTCCTCGAGATCCGAGGAGTAGCTAAAGGGTTGGTTTTGGGTTTGGTTTCGAAACCCTCTATGAGAACAGATCCATCAATAAACGAAAGAATGCGAAAGGATAGCATCCCGTGATGCCTTACAAACGCCGCTGGAGATTCACAGAGTATACAAGTTAAAAAAAATCAGTTTATATTTTCATTAGATTTCGGACGAAAGTATCCTCGTCCCTGGATTCAATGGCATTGCAGTGTTTACTTCATTCCCCGCTCCCATAGATAAATCCTGCTGACGCACCTGCACGAGATAATACGGTGAAAATTAAAGACCCTCACCTGGAAATTGAATTTAGATAATATTTCTGACGTCAGTAGGTGATATAAGGGATTTTATTGCATTAACAGAGATAGTAAAAAATTGCGTCAAAAAGTAGAGGTTTTGGAGATAAAAAATCCATTTCTGTCGAAACCGATTTCTAATCTTAGTTACTTCTTCACTAATGGTTTATCCGGTGAAATTTATATTCATATGAGTAACNCTAACCTCGCCGTAAGAATAAATAATAGCAATAATAATATTTAATATTAGATGAAATGACATTTCACTCCGTAAAAATGATGAGAGTTGGAGCTATGGAATGGAAGAATCATGTTTCAGAATATAGTTCCATAGGGACAATTTGCATTTTATTGACATACCCCACGTTTACGTTTCATATATGTGGCCAGTTATCCAATCGATGTACTCCGATAATTGTGAATACCTGTTGGAGACATGGGTGACCGCATGGTCTTCCCCAGGACACTATGCCGTACAATGAAGAAAGGTCCGCCTTTAGGCCGGACAACTGAGCGCGCGATAACTGAGCGCGCGACAACTGAGCGCCTGCAACAACTGAGCGCGTCTCACATCTAAACTTAGCCTAAAAACTATGTTATATTAATTTTAACAATCTGACATATAGCATAATATGTGGAATACTGTTATAGTGTGTTATCTCTTTGTTTAACCACGGATGACTGTAGTATTTCGTTTAAATATCGTCGACAGTATAACACGACACGTTATCTCTGCCTGAGATAACGTGTCTCAAAGTTGCTAAACATCGATGTCTAACTGTAGAAGGCTGCTGTAGGGGTCAAACAAATTACTATATCTCAGCAAATATTTCATCAATGGATGTAAAACTTGGCAAATATTCATAGAGGATATGAAGTTATGTTCACACAAAATTTCAATGAAATCGGTGATGGTCGAGCGGGGACCGTTGGTCCACTTGACATGGGATGGCCCTGGAGTAACCCTCACCAATAACTTAACCCTGGGTACCCACATCCATATATATGTGGACTAGCACTTAAGAAACTCGGATTCGTTAGGAGAATTGTCGGTAAGAGCGAAGAGAATGTTCGTGAGGGATGTTCCGTTGCGTTGGGCAGGCCACACCTGAAATATGCGTGTAGTGTGTGGGATCTTGCAGAGAATTGTTGCAATCGAGAACTAAAAAAGCACTGCAAAAGGCGATACGGTTTGTACAAAATTGTTACAAAAAGCCAGTGAGTCGTACGTAAATACTTCAAGACGCGGGATGGGTATCTTTAGAAGATTGAAAAAGGAAAGGATAAATCTATAACTAATATGAATTTGATATAGAGACTATAACTAATATGAATTTGATATTGATAAATTCGCTAATATACATAAGTATGATACCTAATTCCACCCCTTTCCTTCTTTTTGTTTCTCTTATCCCTTAGTTTTGTATCTGAATCTCTTTAGTATATTATCTCCCCCTTGCCTCAGTTTTTAAATCACATCATACATTCACATCACTGGCTATTCGTGTAGATATATGTCCCTTGCTTTTAAATAAATTTCTTTCCACGTTGCAGCGAAACAATACATGTTTCTTACCGACTGGCGATTTTCTAATCCAATTTCGAATCAAGGATTAAATGAAGGACATTTTTGAAGGCAAACTGAGCTTCCGTTTCTCATTTCAATTTGTTTCAATTTCAATTCCTCTAAGATAGCATTCAAATGACAAAATAACCTATTTAATACATTTATTTAGTTTAATATTACGTTTTCGTATTTTGCGGAAGCGGCCGCGGGTTCGATTCCCGGTTGATCTCTTTAAGGAACNCGCATGGCTATTCTTAAATAAATTCTACATATAACTACCAAATAATACACTTTTATTCTGGTGCATTAAAATTCTACAGGGGGTCAAGTTGACCAAATTTTATGAAAAAAAGCCGGTCTTCGATTTTTCACAAATTTCTTCAATTTCAACCCAACATTGAACCCAAATGAGCAAAATTATCGGTTTAAATACAATGCTGTATTATAAACATTTTCATTATGCTTCTTATTACTTGGTTGAATGATAACAGTAGAATATTTCCATACGTTCTACTACAAAATGGCGAACCCATATTTTACGGAAAATGTTCACCTAAAGCGAAGAAAATAGTAGTGATGTGCCACGATGTACACGGGTTATCTTATACCATGCTGTTTTATAAAGCTTCCTAAAGAGGAATCTGAAATAAAATCCTGCCACAATTTTCGACGCCGATTTATATAACGAATTTTCGATGGCGATGCGTGAGCCATATCCGCGCGGCGTAGCGTCACCCTCCATGACGATCTCGGATTTGAGAGGATATACGGACGTATCTTAATTGTATTTTTACTGGTTTATAAGTATGATTCCTACTCTGTACACACTTTTAATCGTCGCAGGCAAACTGAGCTTCCGCTTCTCATTTCAATTTCTGAATTCCTTTAAGGTAGCATTCAAATGACATAAAAACTTACTTAATGCATTTATTTAGTTTAATATTACGTTTTCGTCTTTTGTGGAAGGGGCCGCTGGTTCGATTCTCGGTTGATCTCACACGTGCGAAATGACCATACTTGTCGAAGCACTATTAACATTGGTACTACTACCAAACGCTTTCATCATAATGGAATTGCATAGCAACCATTTCAGTGTAACTCTATTCAGTGTAAATACTTTTTATTGAATATTTTCCTCATATTGAAAAAATGTCTCATCCTTTCAAGTTTTGAGTAATTTAGAAACCTTCCAATTTAAATTAATGCAGAGGAGAATTATTAAATTCACTTCCTTGATAGTGTATTTAAATCTTAAGCGATAAAACTTATCAATAATGCAGAGTATATCTTCTCACAAATATGTTCACTGTAGAAGTAACGAGACTTTAAGGAACGTTAGAAAGGAAAGAAAAATAATCTTGTTAGTAGTCCAAACGACTTCGGGAAATTCCTAAGCAACCATTAGGATAAATCAATTCGTTTTTCAAACACGAACGAGCAAGGATTCTGAGGCGATAATAGATAAGGAAACAATCCCTATTGATGTTAACTCCAACAAAATTCATAAATTGCAATGTGTTTCGCAGTATATAATGAATCATGGGATAGTCAATATAATATTTTACCTTTTTTTAAAAAATATAGGATACAGAGAAATCATACGTAATACAGTTGATGAACGTTTTGGTCGGAAAAAGAGTCAGTTACTGAAGATATTGGAGGACGAAAACTGGTTAATTGGAGAATCATAGCGCTAGCTATTACTTAATTTAATCAAAATCCATTGGCAACCAACACGAATCATTTCCTCTTATATCCACCTTCGACCTACGTGGAATTTTTCCACAATATTATATTATTTCTCGTTCTATGTCATTTCTGCACAAATACTAGTACATTTTTTAATCGTCAAAAGAAAAAGATACTTGAATGAAAAGATAACTCAAGAAAAACTGAAGTAATGACATTCACCCAAGAAGAGTTAGCTAAGTTAAAGATTAGAACAAATGGTGTAAAACTAGAACGGGTAGAAAATCTCTTCTCCTTGGAAATTGTCCTCTCTTGAGATGGAAGGTTTAATGATGAGTTCGGAAAAGGGTAGCATTGGCCAAGGAAACTTACGCAAGCGAAGGGAACTGACGACTAGAGATATCGATAAATAAACAAAATATAGATTGGTAAAATCCATGGTTTGCAGTTTTTCGCTGCACGGGTGTGTAACGAGGATCTTAAAAAAGCACGACAACAAAAGATATGGATATGGCGTTGAATGGAAAGGGCGTGTAGGGTTGCTAGATAAACAAACACAGAAGTAATAGATATGGTCTAGGAAGAGAGGGTTTTTTTATTGAAGTAACCAAACGACGACAGAAGAATAGGGTGGGTCAGATATTTAGGGAAGGGTTATTGTAAAATAATGTTATTGAGGATAGAATACAAAGGAAAAAGTAGAGGAGAAGAAAAAGACAAAAGTGATTAGATAAAATAATGGGTGG
>APVN02035013.1:0-18078 GCA_000376725.2 Ladona fulva
TAACAATGTAAAATTGAAAATGTTGTAGTTGATAAACTTGATTTATTAATGGGTGAAATTGATTTGCAAAGGGTGAATTTGTTTTGCAAAAGGATGCATTTGATTTGCAAAAGGGTGAATTTGGACTGCCAAACATGTATTATATCACTTATTGCCTGTTCGCGTGTTTCTCGAGAAGACTTTCATACCTAGCGATACTAGGAAATGAGACAAATAATTTAAGATAAAGATGCTCAAGTCCCCAACTCGGACGAACCGAAAGAAGAAGCAAGTATAAACAGGTGTGCGAAAAATAGCGAAATGACTGGCACACGAGCCCAGGTCTCCCACTTTCTGGGCAGGGATTCTAACTATTGAAATGCCATGCCGCGTTGGGACTCAGCTGCACGACTTTTCCGTTCAAAGTAATTTCCTTCTCAAAATTTAGAGCGAAAGAGTTCGTGTATATGAACAACTTCTGAAAGTCCTGAATATTGAGAAAAGCGGACATAATGGGCTCCGTAATGCTGCACTCAAACGGAGCGGAAGTGTCCCTGCATGAGCCATATCCGAGAGGTAATCTTCTTCAACAGGGAGATACTAGAAGAGGGAATTATGGTGGCGTTAGAGAGAAGGGTTTTGGAAGGAAATAAAGAGGGTTTGGAAAAAGTCGAGAGATAGAGGAAGGAAGCGGAAGATAAAAGTTCAAACGATTTGGCAGCGATGCGAGGATTCCTCGGCAAATCCTCTTTCCTTCGCTCCATCTCTTGGACGCGCCGCGATCTTTCTCACGCTTGGCGTTGCACTCAAATTGTCGAGGAAACAAATGCTTCACAGACCAACTCGAGAAAGGAGAACATAGGACGATGCCTAGTTCATTTCTGTCGCTTATTGATTCCCAATTTCAAGAAACAAGATGCGCAGGGGACCATGAAGTAATAACTTATGATGTAATTATCCAATAACTTTATTCTGTAACGATATTACGCTTATAAAACTCCACCAGATTCATTTTTTCTGTTTTAGTATTTTTGTATATTTAGTATTTCCTTGGTTCTATATTTCACTCCAATCGAGAAAACACTAAAGACTTTATAAGTCTTTTTTCCTTATTCCATTTATCAGTAATCTCTGAATCCCATGAAAGCATCGGCAACGTTAACCACAATATGAATAAAAAAAACACCCGAATTGATTTTATTAAAATGTTACACTGAGTGAAAAAACATGGCGTTGCAATTTAATTCAGCAGCCATCTTTCCATTTGATTGTCATCGAACTTTTGGTATGATATATATTAGGATCATATTTCTACGGAAAGGGTTTTCAAGAGGAATGCCAAGTGTGAAAAATAGCGATATGACTGGAACTCGAACCCAGGTCTCCCACTTTCTGGGCAGGCATTGTTACCACTAAACTCCCATGCCACGTCTCTTCCACTCAATTAAGGGAATGTTTTTGAAGAGGTTTTTAGTTTAGCATTCGTACCTGCCTGCATAAATATTATATCAAATTATTTTTATTACAAACAATTTTGTCGTGGTCTCTTCACGATGCATCTCAGTGTTGAAATTTAAAAGCCTGCGAGCGACGAGATTTAAATTCGAATAATTAAAAAAGGAGCGTTTTTCCCCAAATAGATTCCTAAAGGGAAGTGATAAAAAAAGAAATTCCCTCTCATACTTCATCTCGGCATAAGGGTGTTTACTCGTTTAAGGGGAAAGAAAATCCTCGATAAAATAAAAATAACGCTAAGGAATCGGGAAACAAGGGAAGCCGTTGCCGAGATTTAATACTAAAGCCAACACCAAAACAAATTATTGCATACGCAAAAAGGAAACTCCTTCCTTCGTTGGAATAGAAAGAGTGGATAAGGAAGAAGGAAATGCCGTTATAACCCAATTGAGGGGAGTAGAAAAAGAAAATGAAATAGATTGCGAGGGGAGATGAGGATAAAATACCGCTTTCGCCGAAGGAAAATATTCCCTAAAAAAACCTCGGGTAAAACCACCTCTATCTCCCTCTTTTCCCAGAGCTAAGTTTTTTCCGAATTAATTATCTGCCGCCATTCATTTCCAAGCGATTTCCGTAGGCAATTTTTATATCCTCAACTTCGGCTCTCGTTATTTACGAATTAATCAGCGGAGGAAGTTTTCCGCTAAATTACGAAAACCTTACGAGTGACGACGGAAGCCTTATGAATAAAGAGAAATTGCCCGGCGATATCAGTTTCGTAATTGTTTTATGCAAAGAGAAGCAGCGAGACGATGAGTTTTCTTTCGTTTTGAGATTAAGGCGAAGGAATTTCCAGCGAAAAATGAGATCATGAACTTGGAATTCATTTCTCTAACCATAATGTAATGATGCCAACAACTTCTGTTGCATTAAAGAATTCCGAGCGAACGCACACTTCAATGCAATTCACAACCATTGCAAATGGAACAAAATGTCTTCTTAATGCAATTTTAATTTATCGTGAGACCAATTTCAACAACTTCTTGTCATCAACAGAAATAAAAATTGTGGTGAGGAGGGAAATATATCGTGTATCATTTCTCTGAAGTCAATGCCCTTTCTTTGTATTAAAGTTGTGACCAACGCAAGAATGCAAATCTTCGTCCGCATAGCGATGTGATATGAATTTTGAATAAACTATCGGATAAACGTAATAATATTTCAAGTTTTCAAGAAGTCAAATAGGCAGAAATACCTAGATATTGACCGATATTTAATTTAATTGGAAAAACACTTCTAAATGAATGAAATCATCGCTAAGCAAAAGATAACTTAATTTGCAGCCATAGCAATATTGTATGATCAGTAAAATATTATATGCAATAATCTTATCATACTTCATAATGTATGAAAAGGTTCCAATAATAATAAAGAAAGTTGATCACTCTGCATATCATTTATTGGGATCCATTCACACTCCCCCATTCACCTAATGAGCGTAATTATAGAGACTTCACATTACGCGTTATTGAAAACAAAATTCGTTCAAAATAGTGTCGACTAGTTGTGCATCCACTACTGGTGTTTGAGAGTTTTGCAGACCAACTTCCTCAACATTTGTCTACTCGAGGAGAGGAAATGAAATCTTCAATGGGAAGTCTAAAAAAAGATGGATTTGATTGTGGACGTGCCTAAACTGGGATATGGAACCACCAACGATAGAAACACAGTGAGGAATTTCTTTGACACTCCAATTCTAGCGGCTGAAATAGTAGTTGCGAAATTGAAATTACTTTTCTTTGTATACGTTTTTGCAACAAAGGTATGAGGAAGATGAATTACGTATGAATGAATGTCAGAACAATAATGATATGTGTGATAACGTTGTGTGTGATATTATGAAAATTACTTTAAATATGAAAGTCTTTCTTTACTTATCAATCTTCTGTAATAAATACATTAGCATTTATCACGCATTCAGGGACTGACGAGCATCTCACAAAAAGTTTCAAGTGGTGTAACGGTAAATGAAAAAGCATTCAGCGATTAGTGCTGGTCTACTACAAGGATGTATGCGCAGTTACATCCATGGTACTGCATGCCACCAATCCTTCATAAAGTAATAATACATGGGGCTGAAATCACGAAAGACGCTATTCTCTCGTTAGGAAAACTCCAAGAAGATGCCGCGGAACCCCGACATAAAGGCACCAGAAACTATCGAGAGCGTCTCACAAGGAAACACACTAAGACTAGACAAGACTGCTTCGTACATCAGATCCCATCAGTTGCTACAACGAAAGGATCAAAGATTAAGAATAAAGAGGTGAAGAAGCTTCTCATAATGAACTATGAAGAGGAAAAGGTGTATGGAGACGAAAATTCCTTGGACGAGGAATATATTTAGGGCAAACGGTAAGATATGAAAACATTAAAATTTAATCAGATTTGATGGTTGATATGAGTAAAGATAGGCGTAGGCGCGTTCTACGTCTTAAAATATGGCCCATGTCCAGATTTTCTTCTTTCATGCGCCATAAATTAAGGTTTTCCAAAACTACTTTTCACCTACAACTTGAATGAAGTGTAAATCTTACATATAAACCACAAAAAAAATCGATGAGAATCGATCGCGCGCTGCTCCGTGATTATTCTCAAAACCGAGATCGTCCTGGAGGGCGGCGATTTGGACTTGCAGAGATGTCGAAAAGTTCGTTTTATTATCGACGTCGCAAACGGTCACACGATTTTCTTTCGGATTCCTCTTTAAAAAGTCTCAAAAGAAGAAACCGTTGTATTCCGTGTCTATCGATGTGTATGTCTACTATTTTCCACGCTTCCGGTACAAATTTGCTCCAAAATAAGGGTCAGCCATTTTCTTGCATAAAGTACACAAATACTCAACTGTAGTAATTAAGATCGGCTATAATAAAGGATAAAGAATATATTTGTAGCATTGCATTATGTTTTACCCGATGATTCTCCTCATTTGTGTTCAGAATCTGCTGTAATTTGAAGAATATCCCAGCAAATCGAAGATCAGCATTTTTCGCAAATTTTTGTCGAGTTTGACCCCCTGTATCATTGTGATGCGTAGGAATTAAAGTAAATGACCTGCATAGTTGTATACAACTATTCAGGTCATATTGAATATATTCTAAAAACATGTCGAGTGTATTCAAGAGAAACCAAACGAAGTTTCAAAGTCCTCGCTAAAAAAACCCATTTTTGTATTTTTGGCCAGCATTTTTCGATTCTAGCCCACTGTGTGTCGCATGTGGAGCAACTGATATTTTTTTAAGACAATGTCATTAATTACTTTAAAAGAATCAGCAACAGTCTCAGATAACCCCGGACCGTTTCCTCCAACCTTATCCACCGAAGACACAAAAGGAATCGTCATAGAATTATAAATATATGTATTTTTAATATTCGTTTTAAACAGAGTAAAACCAAGAATAGGACAAATAAAAATAATTTTACAACAAACCTTTTTTCTGATCTCCAAGATAGAATGGATTAATTGATTTACCGTAGGATACAAGGGAAAATTGGGTTTCGGGATACGAACTTTTTGAGATACGAAGTCCGGTTTGGAACGAATTAAGTTCGTAAGTCGAGGTACCACTGTATATATAATGTGGTTGTTAGTCATGAAACTGAATGAAAATTGTGAAGTCAAGAAAAGACCAAGTAAAAAAAGAGATTTTGGTAAAAATTGACTGAGAAATTTCGTAAGACATGGGGAATTGATCAATGTGAGGGGGCGATAAAACGGCGGAGAAAATGCAACGTGTAGAATGCATTGCAATGGCAATACCAATGGAGTTTGACGGGTCCATACAGACGAGTTAATGGATTAAAGCTAATATGAAAGCGAAATAAAACCTCAGAAAATGAAAATTACGCGATTAAAAGGTCTTGGAGACATCAAAGAGTTTCCGAGCTCGAAAAAAGGCAATTTTGTTATGGTGTAGAGTGGCGGAATTGAAGACTTTAATTATAGTATTCGCATGAAGAAGTAGTCCAATACAAATTGAGCAAAACGGAAGAAAACGGGAAACACTTCGCTAACTATTTGATTCGCTTCGAAAAGTGTCGCATTTAATTAATCGCAACGCGCATATCGGCAGCTGATGAAAATTAATCGCGGTCGGATAGCTCCAATTAGTGCTTTTATTTCGTAAGGGGAGGGGGGAATAAGGGGAGGAATAAATAAGGGGAGGGGATGAGAGGAGGGGGAATAAGGGGAGGGCGGCAATCAGTGTGATGAATAGAAATAGGACGAGAAGAGGTGAAGAAAGACATATTGGCCAAATTGAATAACTCCTCCCTTTCGTGAAGGATCGGAGAAAAGCTGATTCGCCATTACCCCGAATGACCAAAAAATACAAGTAGCGACGCTAACGGTGGAATTAATGGGATGCAAACAGTGGGGTTTAACGATTGTGATCGATGGAAATTAGGATGTTGTTCGCGAGCCATATGTGGCTCTCCTGAAATTAAGGGAACGGAGCTAAAATGGAAGCAAACAGGGGTTACGGAAAGTCCTCGTGTCTCTGGAAGGTCGGAGTGATGTTGTTGACTAGAAAACCACATCTCGTGAATTCCATTCTCGTGGTAAATAAAATCTTATTTGAAATGATTCACATTTGCTTCCATTGATCTCTGCAATGTCTTCTCTTGGTTGAGGTACGAACCAATTTTTCCATCATTTTACTGAAAACAGTAATGGTCTTTATTTACTTCTTGTGTATGCAAACAACTTAACTCACGCCCACATCCCATTTTTTCTTATTTTTCAATATATGCTCAATTAGCACTTCCTGCTGGAATGTGGTAGATACGAAACCACCCGCAGGTCGTTGAAAATCACAGGTGGCACAGGCACAATGGTAGAGGATGATCCTGACTCAATACATAATGTATTGAGCTTCTTTTGGAAAACTGTGCTATTCAACAAAATTTGAACACGCGCCTGAGAAAGGTATTTCAGTCCATCTCCATGCTCTCGCTGGAATAAGTTTCGGTGTAACTATTTATCTTCTTATCTTAAATAATAAATGTTGACAGATGTTAATCTAGAAATATATCTACGCTATATTCATCNTCTCAACTACTTTAAAGCATAACTTGATATAATTAATGATGTTAAGGATAACTCTTAGTTTAAACAAAAAATTACATAAAACAGCGAATGATACTAAATAAACAAATAAAGTACTCTGATTTGCATTTGATAATTATTTATTGTTTTGCTCCGCTAATATGTAAGATAAAAATTTACTAGTAGGGTTTAAAATTACTGTGGAATAAGTTTATAACATTTAAAGCCGGAATATAACATGATAATAGCTAAAAGATCATAATAAGACTGACGAATAGGCAACGCGATAGAATTCTTAGTGACCGTGGCGCTCAGCCGGGCCATGCCGCGGGATCGAAAAAGCCATCGCAATCCCAGGGTAGCAGATGAATCGAAACAGTTTCTTCACATTCTGTGTTTAGAAACCTTAGACATTGACGTGGTATAAGATTCGATAGTTTAGCGCCGTTTGCCTGGTTGCTTTCCTCACTTTATCTCAAAAATTGGCCGAAATAGGTGTCCACCATTTTGTTGCGTTAAATGAGCAGAGGTCCATTTTTGAGCACAAAAATATAACTAATCAAAAGAACAGAAAAAATCATACTAAAATATGGCATAATCGGTTTTTCCATCAGTTTTCTTTAATTACGTCTGCATCGCAGCAAACTTTAAAGTTTTTCAGAAAAATCCGAGAACATTCTGTGAAAATTACCCAAGTTTGACACCCTGTATCTTTTTGACGCGCACAAATATCGAAAAATAAAAGGCAGAACATCAAAATTCAATCTTTTCTGAATACCTATGCGAAGTTTCACGTTCCTCACTCTAAAAAAACATTTTTGGCCTCTTGGCCAGCTTTTTTCGATTCTAGCCCACTGTGCGGTGTCTTGAAATCTGCCAAAAATAAAAGGTAAGTCGACGTCTTTTTGGATTTGAGGAAAGAATTTGATAAGGTCCCACATTACAAATTATTACTGAAATTGAAAGCTTCGGGTATCATTGTAGAAGTAACAAACTGGATTAAGGACTTTCTCTCCGTAAGAACAACGAGTAGCACTGGTTGGAATTAGTTTCAACCTGATTAAAGTGAGCACGGCGGTGCAGTCCGACGTCGATATTTTTCGGTAAAGATTAACAACCTTAGTAAAACATTTATAGGAAAATTGGGATATTTGTAGACGAGGCTCTAATATATAGGGTGATGGAAAGTAGAAAGAACAGAGTAACCCTGTCGAATGATTTAGGTGAAATCATGAAATATTGCGATGATTGGCTATGAGAACTCAATATAGACAAGTGTTAATGATTACCTTTATCGAAAGAAAATTAGTTGCCAATCAATATTAGTACAGTCACCAAGGGAAAACAGAATCGTTGAAATATCTTGGAGTAGGAAATAACTTAACATGAGGTACTCACACCAGTAATATACATGAACGAGCACTTAAGAAACTCGGATTCACGTTAGTTAGGCCTCACATTGAGTGTGCATGTGGTGTATGGAACGAGAAATGTTGAAGCGGAGAATTAGAGAAGGCACAGCGAGAAGTGCTACTTTTCCCAGGAAATTTTTACATCATCAGTGAATACTACTCATATGCTAAATGAGAAACACATCTTTTAAGATATAAGATAACTACAATGCCATTTAGACATACCTCTACTCATATTACACAGATAGTGGAAAAGTAAATATCTGTGTAATATCATGAATTTCCACAATATCACGGCCACCTTATATTTTATACCTCTCTTCCTTCATTATGATATTCTTTCAATTCGATATTCGAATTTTAAATGATAAGAAAGCTTTAAGAAGGATAACGCAATGGAAAATATATGAATAAGTAATTCAAGCCTTAATCGTTTCTCTCTGTCTTTAATAAAGACGAATTATGCTAACATTGTATTGATTCTGGTGTTGAATTCGATACGATTGAATTAAAACTTGGATTTTATATATCACAGCACAGTTTTAAGCAACTTCGCACTCGAAAGATTGATAGTTATGAATCTAAAAATTTCACCAAGAATACCATAAGAAGTTGTACTCCGGGATAGATTAATTTGAAAGCTTCTGACGAACAGATTATATATTAATTTTCATCGATTATACGAAGACACATCACATGAGATATGAGGTACATATATTCCTCTTCACGATCGCTGAGAGATATTTTTCCGGAAAGACAAGGATTTCCAAAGGAGGTTGAAGGGCCACCTGTTCGACTTCAATTTCTGTCCGTAATAAATCGAGCAATGGCCGAAAGCCAGCGTAAGAATTATAGTAATAGATAGGTGATGAATCAACTCTTAATCGTATACCTCTCCACTCTTCATTCAATTCTCCTTTCTGAATCGACCATAAATAATCTTCGATTACATAATTCCTCTCCGAAAGAATTTTTAAGCAAGAATGGAATTTTGGTTATTGAAAAACCGCTTTCTAGGACAATTTATCTCAGTAAAGATTTAAATGTAAGATTTTCTCTGAAAGGTCAACCACTTCTTCAATTTTTTCCGGCAATATATTTCAATTTTACGTAAGAAAGCGTGATCGTGCAATCTACAGACTAAGTTTTCCCTTTTCGGGACTCAATAAATACGATCAAGTAAAACTCACTCAAATAAGAAAGTAGTTTCAAGGCTAATTGGCAATGCGTGATTTGCAGATCTGCAAAAAAAAAACTTCAACTGGGAGAATTTATTTCAAACTGAAATTGTAAGAAAAGGATAAGGAGGCATGAAAAAATATAACGATTGAATTTAATTGTAAAGATAATAAGAAGTGTTTTACTGGGTGCAATGCTAAATTACTGAATCAATGGAAGTATTTTTACTGTCTTAAGGTTGTCTGATTTTCGTCTTTTTATCATAGTGAGTTGAAAATATGAAGAGTGCTTCAAAGTCAGCGGAAAGTTTTCACTGTGTCTCCAAAATGATTGTAAACGTTGTAGTAGGAACTTTAGATCTGAATTTCAGATTCCTCTGCTTGTTTTACACACATCGTACATCTACATAAATACCCTGAAAGCCGTCCTTCTGTGGCAGGGGCAATGCATCATTTCTACATCGAATATTTGCAATATCCGCCTTCTAAATTGTAAACTCCGCAGTATTACTGAAAGGTGGTTTGTCTTTATTGCTAAAGAGATCCGATATGAAAAGAGGGCGGAGGTTAGTTTGTATCAAATGCAGGACAAATGCTTATCTTGACTGAGTTACTGAATACTGTCCATTCCTGTTACCTAATTAAAGAAGACATTCGATTATGGTACTCTATCGTGCTAGATATTCGAAGGTGATACTCTACATTTTCTTTCTCATTTTTCATTTCTACTATCTTTTTAAATAATAAGGGAATGGCTTGAGTGGATTCTCGTTTCAATAAAAAAGCTTTCTTATTATCATCATTATGCATCACTTGAAGAGTGAGAATCAGAGTAAATGAACGATATGCATAACAATAAATCCATATTTATCCGGGGTACAAGGATAATGAATAATTTAGAAACATTCCACGAAGACTGAATAATAGACGGAAATAAATAACAAAAGAATTCCTTCACATATGAATACACATTTGGAGTAAAACTCTTCCCTCGACGACATGATAAATTTTAGTCTTTCCAGATTACTTTCGTATCTCAGTATCAATTCCTTATGCTTCCATTATCAATAGAATTTTCCTTTTTCTAACACTAGAGCCCATACAACCGCTTCTGAGTTCATCTACTTTGAGTCAACACATATCATCTCTCTTTTCCTCCATTCCGATAACTCCCAACCGTCGCTCAACTTTTCCTGGATCGCTAACCCTCGAGAGAAAATTTCTATCGAATCCCTTTTTAATTCCCTCACGGGACGATATATTCGCAGTCGATTTCTTTCTACTTTTATCACAGATATATTTTTTTATGTACGTCCCTCATCCAATTATCGTTTCCCCGCCCTCGGATCCTTATACACCCTTTTTCCAACCCATCGCCACCCTCCTTTCCTCTGTTTTTCACGCTTCATTCTCTTACGTTATCCGCAGCCGATATTCTCGCCTGAGGAAAGAGATTCTCTTTTACGTACAACTGTTACTCTCATTCTACCTTTTGCAAATAATTCCTTTCTCTCTTTCAGGGTCACTGTCACACCTTTCTGGAATTTCTATATATTTTAAACGTTAACTAGACTGTTCTAATGTACGTGGAAAACTTGTGTTGTATGCGCGCTTATGTAAATAAGCACATATTTATCATCGCTGATTTTTCCAGATTGTGGTAAAGGGCGAATTTTTAATTACAAATATATTCCTCTTCGAAAGACTTCGTCATCATATTTATTTCAGTCTCTTGATCCGTATTAGAGACTAACCTCATAACTAATGTTACGAACAAAGGGCTCAATTAAGTGATCAATAAGTTCCTCCACATAAATTGTATGCACATACTTTACATCAAGTCTCCTATTATTAAAAGTAAGCTCCTAAGGAATATGAGTAGCGCTCCGCTGGATATTTTGCTCTTGTGTGCATTTTTTGCATGAATATTAAGATTTTACTCAGATATTTAATTCGCACATCGTTAATTTCAGGTATTTATCTTTTAATACTTAGACTTTGAAAGAGTTGCAAAGAAACTATAAGAATAAAGCTTTTTATTTGTCTAATGGTACGCCGAGACTCGAACGTGGATAATCCATGTTCGGCTAATTCTGTATATCTTAAGCACACGATCAACTCGTTACAAATTAAAGTGGAACAGTAATGACGCTACTTATGCAAACTTTTCCGAAAAAGGGAATACCTTTAGAATACTTTCGCTAATAGTTGGGTACACTAATTCATTTAGCAATATTTAATTAAAGATTATGAACAAAATATGCTACATTTCAGAACCATGGGAGATCCTTATATGTAAATGTGAGATAATGGTGATTAAAGAATCCTGCGTTTGTTTGTATCAACCGAAACTGCTTCTGCCCAATTTACCCCCACTTTAACATGTTCTCCACGTAGATGACCTTAAATTATGTCTCACCGATTGCCATCTATTCCCTTCTAATTAGGCTCTCCTTCAGTACGACGCCCTTCTGGAATTCCCACCACACTCCATCCCAAACATTCCTTTGATTTCTCCGCTCAAAACTATCTTCGCTCCGACGACATCCTCGCGTCAGAGGAGTTCCACCAGATTAATTACCTTTTCAGTGTCACGCAATTTGATTCGAGAGGTTATTCAGTGTTTGCTTTTCCGACGAGCAATACTTAAGTTTAATGGTACAAAAAATATTCACAAGTTTTGTCATTATATATATTAATTATTTAAATCATGACATTCCACGATTCCATTCAACATTAGAATGTAACGTAACATCTACATAAGTACCCTGCAAGCCGCCTTCCGGCGTGTGGCAGGGGGTAATGTAAAAGTATTGTTCTAGTAGATATTAAACTCTCAAACGGTTGGATTATGATTGGGTTAATGTTTTTATATTCCTATTATTACTCTCAAAGACTTCAACTTCGTTTGGCCGGTCTTTAGATTTCATTATGTGTTCTAAAACTTGAATTTCCCTGAAAACTAAACTAAGATCTGACAATTAAGAGATAGGATAAAAAAAAAGTTTCCAACTTTCCCATTGTCTCTCTGAAAATCCGAGTAAAATTTATTACGTTGAGCTCAGTAAACTGTAAGACAAATTTTAGTGGGGATTGCCACACGTAATCGCCCTGTTAACCTTTTTTTGACATTAATAGAATACTTATTTGTTCATCTGCTTAAATATGATAAATAGCTTTTCAAGAGGATCGGAACTATGTATATTGCGTGTTCCAGCAAGTTACCTACCACTAAAAGAGAAGACATTCTTTACATACTGCTTGGATTATACTATTCCCTGAAAAAGTTGTTTAACCCCGGGCTTTTTGTATCTGAAATTTTTTCAGATACTAATTCTGAACCAGTAATTTTAAATAAACTAAACTTTGGGCGCAATACTGAAAGATGGCCATGGATGCGTGAGATAGCAGTACTCAAGTATATTCTGTAACGACCTTATAACGAAACTCTCCAAAATGGCATTCAACAAGAACCATTTAATAATTCTTTTGAATTTACGTCGTAAAAACCACTAACTGGCTTAGTTGAACATTAAGAAATCGGGCCGAAAGAATTAAGGAGACGTACCATCATGGATGAGAGATAGGAGGGTAGGATTGAGGGAGATAGGATTAGGATTAAAGAATCATTGGATGATAGATCAGAAAAAATAGACATTGTAATAATCATTTTAACATTAAGATTTCTCTTAAGACATTAAAATTTAACCAAATTCAACTAGAGTGCTGAGAATTTAGACCAAATTGTTTATATCGTTCGGAAAACAAAGGAATACTTAATAATAACCTCGAGTTAGGGAAACTAACCTAAAACGCTTTAAAGAATTGTTTAATTTTTAATATACATATGTTTGTGAAGTTAAATCGTTGCGTATACATTCCTAGTTTCATTTTCACTTACTGCGAAAACATTCAAGATTTTCGTCGTTGTTAACAAAAAGATGCTAGGAAAAACTCTCAACTACTTTAAAGCATAACTTGATATAATTAATGATGTTAAGGATAACTCTTAGTTTAAACAAAAAATTACATAAAACAGCGAATGATACTAAATAAACAAATAAAGTACTCTGATTTGCATTTGATAATTATTTATTGTTTTGCTCCGCTAATATGTAAGATAAAAATTTACTAGTAGGGTTTAAAATTACTGTGGAATAAGTTTATAACATTTAAAGCCGGAATATAACATGATAATAGCTAAAAGATCATAATAAGACTGACGAATAGGCAACGCGATAGAATTCTTAGTGACCGTGGCGCTCAGCCGGACCATGCCGCGAGATCGAAAAAGCCATCGCAATCCCAGGGTAGCAGATGAATCGAAACAGTTTCTTCACATTCTGTGTTTAGAAACCTTAGACATTGACGTGGTATAAGATTCGATAGTTTAGCGCCGTTTGCCTGGTTGCTTTCCTCACTTTATCTCAAAAATTGGCCGAAATAGGTGTCCACCATTTTGTTGCGTTAAATGAGCAGAGGTCCATTTTTGAGCACAAAAATATAACTAATCAAAAGAACAGAAAAAATCATACTAAAATATGGCATAATCGGTTTTTCCATCAGTTTTCTTTAATTACGTCTGCATCGCAGCAAACTTTAAAGTTTTTCAGAAAAATCCGAGAACATTCTGTGAAAATTACCCAAGTTTGACACCCTGTATCTTTTTGACGCGCACAAATATCGAAAAATAAAAGGCAGAACATCAAAATTCAATCTTTTCTGAATACCTATGCGAAGTTTCACGTTCCTCACTCTAAAAAAACATTTTTGGCCTCTTGGCCAGCTTTTTTCGATTCTAGCCCACTGTGCGGTGTCTTGAAATCTGCCAAAAATAAAAGGTAAGTCGACGTCTTTTTGGATTTGAGGAAAGAATTTGATAAGGTCCCACATTACAAATTATTACTGAAATTGAAAGCTTCGGGTATCATTGTAGAAGTAACAAACTGGATTAAGGACTTTCTCTCCGTAAGAACAACGAGTAGCACTGGTTGGAATTAGTTTCAACCTGATTAAAGTGAGCACGGCGGTGCAGTCCGACGTCGATATTTTTCGGTAAAGATTAACAACCTTAGTAAAACATTTATAGGAAAATTGGGATATTTGTAGACGAGGCTCTAATATACAGGGTGATGGAAAGTAGAAAGAACAGAGTAACCCTGTCGAATGATTTAGGTGAAATCATGAAATATTGCGATGATTGGCTATGAGAACTCAATATAGACAAGTGTTAATGATTACCTTTATCGAAAGAAAATTAGTTGCCAATCAATATTCGTACAGTCACCAAGGGAAAACAGAATCGTTGAAATATCTTGGAGTAGGAAATAACTTAACATGAGGTACTCACATCAGTAATATACATGAACGAGCACTTAAGAAACTCGGATTCACGTTAGTTAGGCCTCACATTGAGTGTGCATGTGGTGTATGGAACGAGAAATGTTGAAGCGGAGAATTAGAGAAGGCACAGCGAGAAGTGCTACTTTTCCCAGGAAATTTTTACATCATCAGTGAATACTACTCATATGCTAAATGAGAAACACATCTTTTAAGATATAAGATAACTACAATGCCATTTAGACATACCTCTACTCATATTACACAGATAGTGGAAAAGTAAATATCTGTGTAATATCATGAATTTCCACAATATCACGGCCACCTTCTTATATTTTATACCTCTCTTCCTTCATTATGATATTCTTTCAATTCGATATTCGAATTTTAAATGATAAGAAAGCTAAAAGCGATAACGCAATGGAAAATATATGAATAAGTAATTCAAGCCTTAATCGTTTCTCTCTGTCTTTAATAAAGACGAATTATGCTAACATTGTATTGATTCTGGTGTTGAATTCGATACGATTGAATTAAAACTTGGATTTTATATATCACAGCACAGTTTTAAGCAACTTCGCACTCGAAAGATTGATAGTTATGAATCTAAAAATTTCACCAAGAATACCATAAGAAGTTGTACTCCGGGATAGATTAATTTGAAAGCTTCTGACGAACAGATTATATATTAATTTTCATCGATTATACGAAGACACATCACATGAGATATGAGGTACATATATTCCTCTTCACGATCGCTGAGAGATATTTTTCCGGAAAGACAAGGATTTCCAAAGGAGGTTGAAGGGCCACCTGTTCGACTTCAATTTCTGTCCGTAATAAATCGAGCAATGGCCGAAAGCCAGCGTAAGAATTATAGTAATAGATAGGTGATGAATCAACTCTTAATCGTATACCTCTCCACTCTTCATTCAATTCTCCTTTCTGAATCGACCATAAATAATCTTCGATTACATAATTCCTCTCCGAAAGAATTTTTAAGCAAGAATGGAATTTTGGTTATTGAAAAACCGCTTTCTAGGACAATTTATCTCAGTAAAGATTTAAATGTAAGATTTTCTCTGAAAGGTCAACCACTTCTTCAATTTTTTCCGGCAATATATTTCAATTTTACGTAAGAAAGCGTGATCGTGCAATCTACAGACTAAGTTTTCCCTTTTCGGGACTCAATAAATACGATCAAGTAAAACTCACTCAAATAAGAAAGTAGTTTCAAGGCTAATTGGCAATGCGTGATTTGCAGATCTGCAAAAAAAAAACTTCAACTGGGAGAATTTATTTCAAACTGAAATTGTAAGAAAAGGATAAGGAGGCATGAAAAAATATAACGATTGAATTTAATTGTAAAGATAATAAGAAGTGTTTTACTGGGTGCAATGCTAAATTACTGAATCAATGGAAGTATTTTTACTGTCTTAAGGTTGTCTGATTTTCGTCTTTTTATCATAGTGAGTTGAAAATATGAAGAGTGCTTCAAAGTCAGCGGAAAGTTTTCACTGTGTCTCCAAAATGATTGTAAACGTTGTAGTAGGAACTTTAGATCTGAATTTCAGATTCCTCTGCTTGTTTTACACACATCGTACATCTACATAAATACCCTGAAAGCCGTCCTTCTGTGGCAGGGGCAATGCATCATTTCTACATCGAATATTTGCAATATCCGCCTTCTAAATTGTAAACTCCGCAGTATTACTGAAAGGTGGTTTGTCTTTATTGCTAAAGAGATCCGATATGAAAAGAGGGCGGAGGTTAGTTTGTATCAAATGCAGGACAAATGCTTATCTTGACTGAGTTACTGAATACTGTCCATTCCTGTTACCTAATTAAAGAAGACATTCGATTATGGTACTCTATCGTGCTAGATATTCGAAGGTGATACTCTACATTTTCTTTCTCATTTTTCATTTCTACTATCTTTTTAAATAATAAGGGAATGGCTTGAGTGGATTCTCGTTTCAATAAAAAAGCTTTCTTATTATCATCATTATGCATCACTTGAAGAGTGAGAATCAGAGTAAATGAACGATATGCATAACAATAAATCCATATTTATCCGGGGTACAAGGATAATGAATAATTTAGAAACATTCCACGAAGACTGAATAATAGACGGAAATAAATAACAAAAGAATTCCTTCACATATGAATACACATTTGGAGTAAAACTCTTCCCTCGACGACATGATAAATTTTAGTCTTTCCAGATTACTTTCGTATCTCAGTATCAATTCCTTATGCTTCCATTATCAATAGAATTTTCCTTTTTCTAACACTAGAGCCCATACAACCGCTTCTGAGTTCATCTACTTTGAGTCAACACATATCATCTCTCTTTTCCTCCATTCCGATAACTCCCAACCGTCGCTCAACTTTTCCTGGATCGCTAACCCTCGAGAGAAAATTTCTATCGAATCCCTTTTTAATTCCCTCACGGGACGATATATTCGCAGTCGATTTCTTTCTACTTTTATCACAGATATATTTTTTTATGTACGTCCCTCATCCAATTATCGTTTCCCCGCCCTCGGATCCTTATACACCCTTTTTCCAACCCATCGCCACCCTCCTTTCCTCTGTTTTTCACGCTTCATTCTCTTACGTTATCCGCAGCCGATATTCTCGCCTGAGGAAAGAGATTCTCTTTTACGTACAACTGTTACTCTCATTCTACCTTTTGCAAATAATTCCTTTCTCTCTTTCAGGGTCACTGTCACACCTTTCTGGAATTTCTATATATTTTAAACGTTAACTAGACTGTTCTAATGTACGTGGAAAACTTGTGATCTCTAGGTTTTACAGCTTTAATATTCCAATGTTTAAGATGTTGAAAGATGGTATACCTAATATAAGGATGACATTTTTAGAAATTTCAATTTTATGATATTTAAAATATTGATTCCTATCTAAATATGCATTCGTTACGTATGATTTCCACACATTTATGAAAAATGTCCTGAGTAAAAACGTCACAATCGATATCGTGGTTGCTATGGGTTACACTGAAAAGATTCCTTTCCATATTACACAGATATGTACTTTTTCCACAGCAATTTATTCAGGAACTACCGGTTTCGGCTGCATAGTCATCGTCAATTTCACAGAACACTAAATAAGCCAACAGGCAAATACATAAGACATGGGAATACAAAGTAACACAACCAATCACAGAGGGGTAGGAGAGGAAGGTGGGAGGAAGGGGAAGAGTTACTAGTAATGGAAGCATGGGGTGAGAGGGCAGATTCCAAGATGGGGGAGGGAGAAATAAAGAGGTATTCATTTACAAGGAAACAATGAGGAAAGGAGAGGTGACGCATGACCTCGAGCTGTTCCAGGGCGTTGAGGCGAGGACCTTCAGTTTGGAGGTGTAGAATTTCAGGCGAAAAACTGCTAGAATGGCCGTTTTCAAACAAATGTTTAGCAAAGTGGGAGATTTATTGAGGAAGGCTCTGCGATGTTCGTGAGTTCTAATATTAAAATTACGACAAGTTAGGCCAATATATATATATACCATCGCAGTCGACGCAATTTAATTTATACACCCTAGATCTGTCCAATGGTTGAAGTTTGTCATTGGAATTCACTAACA
>APVN02035022.1:0-17978 GCA_000376725.2 Ladona fulva
TACTTTAATGCATTACTTTAAAGATATAGCTAAAATTTAAAATAATGTGTAATTAGACTCATATAAGTATCCTTATGCTACGAAACAAATAATCCACCTTTATTCCTAAAACTGCATTAAAGTAAACGTTTTCCTTTCTGCACATGAATCTTTCACAGGATTAAATCAAGTTCGTATCCCTTCGCGATCGATCTCAGCTCATCAATAAATTCAGTGGAAGCTGAGAACATGAAATGCTCAAATCGTAACCGGGCGGAAGAGTAAACTCGTGGCCAACATTTCCAGCCATAAAAATAGATAGCGGAACCATCGGGGGACCCGATGAAACCGAGAAATATGGCTCAAGACATCCAATCGCAGAATGCCGGGGATAGATACAAATTATTCAGGTCCTTCGAGAAATTGTGATACCGCAGGAAGGAGAGTACGACTTAAGTGGACTCCAGCCCTGGAGGGATGGAAAGCAGGTCTTCTCTTCCCGAGAAAAAGACTTGGAAGGAACAGAGACGCCTCTTCGCGGCGAAAATTGAACTATAGTAAAATACATTACATGAATATGAGTCTGATAGAGGATATACGAATGAAAATTAAACCAGACTGAATAATTACATTTCATCCTGCCCGTGCATCCAAAATCAGGAACATTTACGTTGGAAATTAATAATAATAAATCGACTTTATTTCAGGGCGAGATTGAGATTAGTAAGTCTCTTCTTACATCTAACCCTATGTCATAAAAAATTAAAAGAAATAGTTTATGGGGTTAAAATAAAAGAAAATTAACAAAGAGATGTGTTTGCGGGTTAAAAAAACCTAAGTTATTGCACTTAGGAAAAAATAGAACCCTGCAGGAAAACGCCCACAGGAAGGGGGGCGTGAAAAACCTGCGAAACCTACAGACAGTAGCATCTAAAATTTTAAAGAAGAGGGGGAAATTAGAAAATGAAAAGTGACTGCAACCTTACTGAAAAGAATAAAAAAAAGCATAATAAATGTACATTTATATGAAAGAAAGAGAAAAAAAAGAGGAAGGGGGAGAAAAAAGATGAGGACAGGAGATCGATTAGAAATACAAGAAAAGAAACATTGCAAAGATAATAAAAGAAGTGGGAAAAACACAATACATAGATATTTACAGTATCACCATTGGTTACGTCAATTTAGCAATAAAAGTAATAAAGCTATAAAAAGGAATAAATAATAAAAGCTACAGATTACCAAAAATAACAACGTGGCTCTATATAGTTCGCCAATTAGAAAGAACAGTAAATTTTCATAATTAATATTAATATGAGAATAATTCATTTTAATACTCTTATCAGTAATAAAACTTAGATTCTTTCTGCCGTCCACATAAATATAATATTTGATACTATTATTAACTTATCTCTGTACGATACGTATCAGAATGATTTAAGTCAAAAGGTATTAATCATTAAGATCAACCAATAAGATATTAATAAACTTTCCAAAGAACATGGTTTGTGTTCCAAACACGTAGATAATTTTCACTTCTGTTTCCCGTTGTTCAATTTTTTCTGTTGTTGTTTCCGTTAACCCGTTGGAGGAGGAAGACTTGTTATTATATTTGAAAATTGTTCTGATTTTTGTCCTTGCTGCTGTGCAAACTGTTCATAAAGAACTTTATATTTTTGATTCCTTATATTTTCATGAATTTTAATTGTAATTCCCTGTAATATTTAGCAATTGAAGGCAGGAGACATTTAGCAAAAGAAATAGCTTTTTCATGTATAATTTTTGTTCTATAATTGTACGCATCCGTCTCAAAGGAGAAGGTAATGGTGACGTATGCATGTAAAGGCATTCACCTGTGAAAAAGCCTGACAGAACCGGAACTCGAATCTGGAATTTTCTACATTCGGATAAAATAGATATCGTTCACAATAACCCTTTAACGGGAGCCACAAAGCACTGCGCCATAAAAAGCGATAAAATGGAAATGACTTTAAACAAGAACGTGACTAAATAACGTGACGTAACATGAGATCCATTTATTGGCAAGATTTAAAGCAACAACATCTACTCTTTTCACCGGGTTAAACATAGCACCATCATGTAACTTTTAAAAAATGAAAGGTTAACGAATTAAAAATGCAAAGGAGAAAGATCGGCCAAGGTAGAGAGCAAATTTAATGGTCGAGGTTTGATCAAAGATTGCCAAAAACTTGAAAGGGAATTCGGGAATTTCCTTTGAATTATTTCTGCTCATTCGATCACCTTTCTCTGCCTCTCTGTTTTATGAAACCTAAATCAAAATGAAGATGAAAGACAAAAAGGAGTGGTAAAGGTACTGTAAAGGAAGTTTTCATACACAACCATTTACGTTCAAAGGTTGCGCAGGAGTGGATCAATTATAATTAACTTCACACCCTGACTGTAGTACTTGTTGATTACCTTTGCCACTTGATATGCTTTTCAAACGAAATGATAAGATTGCGTTCTTAGCTCCGATTTTCATTCTTCAGCAAGAATGAAAATCTATTTTTTTAAAGCCATACATACGATTTGTTCGATAAAAAATATTCTCACGACCTTAGCTTCCATTTCTTTGAACTTGAAAGTTTTCAACGATATTCCTCTTTCACACGTGTACTCAAGAACCACTAAATTCATTACGTGTACTCAAGAACGATTAAATTCATTATGCAGCACCTAATAAGAGCTCGGATATTCTGTTAAATATTTTCAAAATTCATACCTACGTTGGATAAATATGTTTCGGTGAATGGCATCATAAAAAATATACCCGTTGTCAATTAGAAATTACTAAATTTTCTTTTCCGCTTTTGCAAAATTAAAATTCCCGTTGGCAACTCTGCTGGCCTTTTCGGTTATCGTTAAATGGTTATATTTTTGGAATATTGAGCAGAGCCAATTTTTGTCCTGAATTCCAAACGCGAAAATTGGGGGCGAATTATTTTTCGGAAAAATTTCTTTTACCTTTCCATTGACTACAATTGCGGAACCTTGCGTTACATGGCGATGAGTTTCGTTTTCCAAAAGTGCTTCGAGATTTCAGGAACGTACTATTTAATCAATAATATTTGGATTTAAAAGGAATCCACTAATTGGTTAAACTGTATAATAATGGCCCAAATAAAAATAACAACACCTCCGCTAGTAAGCTATCGTGTTCTATAGATAATGCAAATTCTAAAGCGTGGTATTTTTAATACTATATAATATCTCTGCCTTTATGACTATTTCTTTAGGATTTTTTAATACTTGCACCACCATTTTTACTTGTTTTATCCAGTAAAAAGTTGAATGTGGAATGGTGACCTATGCCAGCCAAATAAGGATTGCTAAACAATAAAATAACTTATCTGAGAAAAGTAAGAAATAGAGCTTAAAAATTCAATACTTACGGCTAAACGTTCAAGTAAAGATAGAAATAGGCAAAAAACGGTATTTCTCAGTACGAAACGTAGTATAAAAACTAAAGAAAAATACACACATTATGTAAATACATTATTTTTTATGAAAGATTTTATATTTTACCTATAGTTCTTTGCCATTAGTGATTACGTGCAGAGTAAAATCCGATATCTTAGACAATTGGTATTTATAAGACATGACATGGATATATATACATAGTAAGAAAATACGCAAAGATTTTCATTTGCATTTCAGTTTAAATTTTGAATCAAAAGGACGTACTAATAGAAAAAAGTACTATACAACTGAAATTAATTAGAAAAATCTTTTATAACTCATTGTGCCAAAAGCCAAATTAAATAGCAATGTAGTAGACCGAGGTATGCATTATTAATCTGATATAATAACCTTTTCTCGTTAGAACACTGGCAGAAGAATTTCCCTAAAAAATGATAATGTAACACGAGGCAGTGGATTCGTACGGGAAAATTGGACCAATTTGTAAAATTGAGCAATCAACAAAATTCCATTATTAGTTAACGATGATGAAGACATGAAATGAATTGTGAGCTCCCCTTAGAGCTGTTGATAAATTAACAATACAGTTTCATTTGTTCCGGGAAAACAGATAAATCAAATCATGCTCCAAAATTTATCTATCACTTTTGTGTACCGCGTAAATAGGGACTGGCTGCGATGCAAAGAGCTAATTAGATAACGGGCTGTTCTTGATAACCGTGATGACCAATTTTGAGAGCCGCACATTGTTAATCCAAAATAATTAGCTTTGTCAAACAGAAACTTGCCCTTCAAAAGTTACACTCAAAAGCTTGATATCACGTAATTCCATTATGAGATCATTCCAAGTAATTTTCATTCCACGTGTAATGTAAGTACGATTACTATAAAAACGGTACCCAACCGGTCATCTTCGACTACTTTTCTTTCAACTACTGTTACATTCTATTCTGGGGTATTTTGGAGAATTAGAAGTTAACCTCTTTAACCTTATATATTCTCCAAAATTCTTGGAATATGGATTGATTCCATGACTTAGGCACTCCATATCAGGAAAAATACCTCCGTATAGTAATCAACGAAAGGACGCATGACTTATTTCAACTATCCAGAGAAACAAATTCAAATATTTTGTACGTTATAAAAGGAACGAAATACCAACGAATGTAATTTCTCTTTTAACGTAACACTTCAAAAAATCTATCAAATACTACGCTTTTAAATGGGAAGAAGAAAACTAGCGTCACTCCAAATGCCGTACACTCAAAACATGTCAGGCACTTTAAGAAGGTTAGAAAAATCATTAAAGAGGAAATTGGATAAAAAAGAAAATCCTAAAACAAGGTTCACGGTATTTGGAAAAATTAAGGAACTACCAACCGATAATAAGCAAATCGCCTCTAAAACCCAACACTGACTAGCAGAAGGTTTTCCAAATATCTCACCTACTAATATTAATTTTTCCGAAATAAACTCTGCAAAAATACCTTATCTCTGTTTTAAATGGAAAAATACTGAATTCATTGATTGCCGCAAGAAAAAAGACATTCAGTGCTGTGTCAGGAATACAAATTTTACATTATAGGTCTGAAGACCAAGGTCAAAGAATGGCTATGCAAACGAAAACATACCAAATTAAAATTGGGATCATATCCCAATGAGAAATGGCCGTGAAACAAATTCCGACAGTACCGGGACTCGAATCCAAATCTCCCGATTGCCGGCTGGTTAATTTAGTCAATTAAGCTATCGTGCCAGAACATTTTAACGTGCCATTCAATTCGGAGGTCCAGTTTCGAGTACCGTTCCTGTCAGACTATAATTACGTCAGTTTCTCCATGGGAATTTTTCTAGGTGCTTCCTTTACGTGAAAAGTCACCTATAACCCTTTTCCCTGAGGAAAATATCGTGAATGCCTTGCCGCAATATCATATGTTTGGAAACGAGAGAAAGATAAAACTTACGATTTTCTAACATAATCAGAGGCTAAAATCACCTTATTAAGGAAGAGACATTCTGACTTGTAAGTAACTTTTAATAGGCTGACCAATTTGATACAGCCTTTATATCAAGAGAACCTGACAACCTCTCACGTTTCCTAGAACGGGATCAATTTGGGGAAGAGGTTTTTGATGTAATAATTGACACGAGGCATGTGCGATACTGGACCCGATTCCGCAGCTCTAACTTTGCGAGAAATATCCCATTTTCCAGGAAATTTAATTTCATTTGTGCAAATAAAAAAGCCAGTCAGGATGAATTCAGGGTCAAATCCTCTTTCTAAATCGAAGATGGAGCAGTAACATAACATTGCCCACTTTCACGCATTTGATTATCCTTAATATAATGGAAGAGCACAACTGAATTTATGCACTACTACTGTAATGAAACAAATTCATTGACTTGATTAGGGAGTATATTAAACGTTGAACCGAGAATTAAGTTATCGAAAAACCTTATATTAGTCAAAAAAATCATTATGTATCACAATTCTTTAAAAAAACGCAAGGAATTAGAGGGAACAAAAATCGTGAACTCACTTTCAACATCGATTCAATTATAAATCTTTTTGGAGAGAACAGTTCAATACTATTTTCTGTATTTTTGTGGCAAAATAGCAAAAGAAGTAAAACAAATATATTAAATAAATAAAATATTTAAATTAATTAAATAAATAAAAGTAAATTAATAGACGAGTTTATCGATCAAATAAAACCAATAAATGAATTAAATTAACAAATTGAATATATAAATTAAAAGATCAAATAAAACAATTACAAGATTGCATTCAAAGGAATATTAGCGATTTGCCGATATCTTATTTAGTTTTTATAGATCTGGAAGCAGCGCAGCGCTACAAAACACCACTAGGTGTCATTCTACTCAGAAGCGACCTTCCCTGTACTCTCTCTCTCTTGGAAACATCTACGCTTTGGTAAATCTTCCAGATAAAGCCAGTAGGCGGGTCGCGGAAGACTTCAGCGTACCGTGCGGTTAGCAAAGCTCTAATTCGATCTTACCGAAGGAATTAACATAGGAAGGAGAGGATTCCTGGGAGAAGCGAACGTATGCATCCCTCGGCTCCTCCTTCAGTAACGCACTCTACTTTTCCAATCGATCGCCAACTTGGTATTTTCCCAAGACGAGCTGAATATGAAATGAACACGTGCACCGGCAAATCCTTTCGATTAGATATCGGGAGCCATAGAAACGTTATTTCCCCGGGCCGTTTGAATGTTTGATGGGTGTTTATCAGCGCCGAAATGGAAGACACCCAATCTCCCGCCCTCGTGACCTCAAAAGTGGTTGCGGAAAGAGTGAACCGTATGAGGCAAGGCGCGTGTGTGGATTTCTAGGCTTTAATACGAATCAGCTCACAAGTGTATTTAAAGGGAGGGTTTTTTAAGGGAAGCGAAGCATCCAGAATTTTCTTAAAGACCTCGCGCGGTACTTTTCGAAACGTTCTACGTTAGGTTTCTTATTTAGTTACTAAATCTATTGAACTAATATCTATAATCATGAAAATAAAATAACCATTTATGAAAATATAATGAAAATTAATAACGTAACTTTAGCGTGAATCGGATTTTAATTTAAAATTCATTTAATATCTCTGAATTAAATAATCTATAGTTCTAATCTATAATTCTCCAGCCAAAATTTGCCTTTCATTTGATTTTCTAAGACAATCGCACAGAAAGTATACAAGAAATAAGTTAAGAGAATTTAAATCAACTAAAGGGAAAAAGCTTTCAATGCACATTAACGGACGCATAAAACAGAGTTGAGCAAATAATTAGGGTTTGGTCTTGGTTATGATGTATTATAAAATTTCGGATAGTTTTGTTTTTATGAACAATTAAAGATGGCAAAAAGGTAATTATATACGATGGAAACAGAGGGAATGAAATAGATATACAGAACCCATTATGATGTTGTAACTACGAAAAATGAATCCAATAAAACAATTATTTACACGAAAAACATAACATCGAAAAACCAAGATAATAAATGGGTAAAATGGTACTTCGTATTTACCACCAGTATTAAAGAAATCGTCGGTATTGAACAATAAAGCCACCATCAGGACCTTATGACGGCTGTATAAACAAGAAAAGCATTCTGGAGGGATTCAAAAACTGAATTAGGTAATTTTAGAAGAAAATTTAAAGAAAATCATGAAGCGTGTAAGTTTTGTACCTCTTAATGGCTCTTGTACCCTGAAATACTATTTCCTTCATTCTATCTTTTCTTGGTAATTAACTCCTCCATTTAAATCATTCAGAAACTTTTTGCTAGCCAGGTTATGAAAGCATTAGGCAATGTCGAAGAATAGTAATTGACATGCTAAGATTTAAGATCAATTTTTTTATTATTCCAGCAGCACACTGCTTCGATTTGTGATCTTTAAAGTTACAAGGAATCCGCTGAAAGATTCGACTTCCCCGCCGGCTCATAATACGTCAGCGCGTAGCAACGACGTCAATCGACCACCGAACCTATGCTTCCGTGCGTGAAAAATGGATAGAAAATGATAAACTTTTAATTTCCATAACTTTGGTCTTCTCTGATTTCTATAAGGCACACCGCGGCACTATATAAAGCTATCAAAGGGGGAGAGAGACTGAGAGAAAATGGCCGTATCATATACATCTAGGTTCCCTCCACTTTACCCCGAGAAGATTTATCAGGAGTTCGCAAGGGAAGCGTGTGATATAGAGTAGAGTGTATAGATGGAATCGAAAAGCATTGCGGAAGGGGATGAGAAAAGAGCAGAGAAAAGACTTGGGGAGGGGGAGATCGTGTTTGTGAAGATGGAGCCATAAATCATAAGCGGTGGCTGCAGCTTCTCCACATCCAAGGAGATAGCTGGAGAACCTAACCGTGTTTCTCATCTCACCGGTAAACCGACTTCCCCCACTACCCGAGCCACCCACTCCTTATGCCCTCCTAGCAGGGTTGCCATTTCAGCATCTTTGTTGCTATTTTTGTAGATTCGTGCACTGGTTGGCAATTTTTTAAAGAGCTTAACACTTATCGCTGTCTTGGTTGGCTCTTCGTCTTAGCACCCAAAATTAACTAATTATGTTTGTTAGTTTAATTAGCTTTTTTCGTTAATCAACAACAAGAATTTTTCAGAATTATTACCACGCCTCCTCTAATGAAANACTGTTATATTTACAAACAACAAAACCTATAGCCAAAATAATTTCTTCGTGCAGCTGAAATTGGAGAGGCTACTCAGTTGTTTGTATCCTTCTATCAGTCAACATGATTGAGTAAATAAAGTTTACGTATACCACCAGAGTTATCAATCGAGTTAAAACCCATTAATACTTAATAAATACTTGATTCATTGTTACGAGTTCAATATAATACCAGATATTAATTCAAAGTTCCGAAATTTTGACCCTCAAGAGTAGGAAATATCGATAACTGTTAGTTATTTATGGCCAAGAAGTCATACATATATGAAACATGAATACAGAAGATGATCAACGTATTTCAAATCCTATAAAGCATAATTTCTGGGAATTGAATACGTAAAAATGAAACGAATCCCCTAGTCCCATAACAGCTCAAGTATGGACCTAAGGAAATTTCTTTGAATGACATTTTAAGGAGAAGAATGTAAAATATAGGTCATAGTTTTGCAAAGGTTGAATGTTGTTAATGCTATAACGGTTATGTTTTAATGGGAAAATAGTGAAATATACTTTAATATAGTATAGTTAGTTGAATATTGTTCCAAAGATGTCTTAGCGTTGTAATGAGAAATAATAGCGGGAGGGGGGTAGAAGAAATCTAATGTGGACTACAGGCATTAATTAAAAAGGCCACAGTAAAAGGTAATTGCATCGTGCTTCTAAGGACTTTTACTTTGAACGACTTATCGCATCCAGTTTAAAAATTAAAATTATTACGAATAAAAAGCCTATAAGACAACAGTCGTTAAGTGGATTTACATTTTCGAGGTTAAAAAATGAGAAAATATATCATATAAAAAATTAGCACGCAAATGTGTGCGATCTATAGAGAAATAATTATTAACGATAAAAGTATTTATAAAGGCGCTGTTGAGACCGAAGATCTCCTTTACTCTGTAACCCATCGCCCAAGGCCCTAAAACTAGGTAACGTGAACTCAAAAGGAAACTGGTTCAGAGTACGGTGAATAGAAAATTATCCTATTGGATTATTAAAAATTTAGTTGTGTTAGAAACCTACCCGTGCTATTCTACCCGTGCAAGTATAGTTGACACTATTTATCAACCATAAATGTCTATGAATAGGTATCATAAACTACCAAAACTATAATTTATTTCTTATCGTTAGAAATTGTGTTACGATTGTGTTACGAATCAAGTCCTTACCAAATCTATGGACAATTTTAAAGGGGGAGGGAATTTACTTTTTCGCAAAAATCTGTCAATTTTCATTCAATCAGTTTTACATTAATTAGTTATTCGCTTAAAATTAATAATATTATGTTCTAAAAAATGATTGGGTTTGCAGGAGAAACCATTTAGTCATAGATTTGGAAAGCACTTTCAAAAAGGTTCCTCATAGGAGATGAACGCAGGTAAAAAAAAGATGAGAAAACATTTGAAAGCTTTCACATACCATTCTTAATTTGAAATCTAGACTTTGAAAAGAGAACATATATTAATCTTCCTCGTTCTACAATAATCCTTTCTCGATAAACAGAGCAAAAATATATCTTCGAAAACAACAAATTTCAGTTTAAAGTGAACTAAAAAAGATTATTAGTCGACTTTCTTTTAACTTCCATACATAAACGTAAGAGAAGAATTTTTCAGAAAGATAATTTAGTCAATTTGTTTCCTATTTTTCACTTGCAGTTGGTCGAAGTCACTTTCTGCAAAACTCTAAAGGATTTCTCCTAACCTAATATCAGAATTAAAAGCTGACAAATAAAGTATAAACGAAGACAATATGCAGCACCAAAGAGGTCCAGACACCTATTATAGTGAGATTAAGAAGAAGAATGGTATGAGCGAATACGATTTTTTGTGATATTCCAAACTCCCCTCTGTGTTAAACTCCTCCAACAGAGGAAAACTCATAAACGAGGCGTTTTCAATATTGTATCGTTCCATTCGCCATTCGTCGCCACTCCATTCCGCTGAAAATATTTTGATTCGTGTCCTAAATATTAAATCAAAATCGTTTCGTCTGAGGCAAGTGGAATGAAGAAAGTCATCGAAGAGACACTTCGCCCAAGGTAAATTACGTAAAACAAAAAAAATTTCACCCCAATAAATTTCCTATTCAATTTACAAATTCAGTAACAAATCGCGAAAAGTTTCCATTTCGGGAGGCTATCATTAAAAGGATTTTTGAAAGAGTTAAAAACATTTTAGTTTTAATACTGCCTCTTATCTTCTGCTTAAATTTGTTGTCGTTCATTGTAATTTTGGTAATTCTTGGAAAAAATGGGGGGGCTCCCGGTTAGCTATGTGAGTAGCGCGGTCAACTTTAGTAAATATGGTCCCTGGTTTGATCCCTGGTTCGAGCGCACATGTTCAAAATGACCTAAGCTGTCGAAACAATTTTAATAATACTACTACTACACGACCTGATGATGTCATAGTTTTCCAAAAATGTCTGAGTCGCAAGTATATTTTTACGGAGCCTAAATAAAAAATGCGTGTTACATTGATCTACTTTAGCCGCTCTATACTACTACAGGACGTCCACGTTTCACCGTCGGCTAGTTCAACATTCGGGTCCTTTTTTGTTTCTGTCACATACGCAGAAATACATACATTTACATTACACCAATACAAAGATGTGTATTGTGAGACGGCAAAATCAAAATTCACCGCTGAATATAAGAAAATAAGAGAGGATTACAGATGTTACAATTTATTCCTCGTCGAGAACCACAATTATATGCTCATTGAAGAGAAAATGTATGGAAAATTTTGTTTGTTTTAAAATATTTAACTAATTAATAATTAATCTCGATGAAGCACGAAGCCAATTATATTAGACTAAAAATCGATGAATACCAAATAACAACTACCCGTTGAACAGAAAATTAGCTGACGGTGATAATAACAAGGAAAAACTGACATTTAAAACGTCTGACTAATTTTAACAGCTGTAACATAAATGTTAAGTCATAGAATTATCATAGGTGTTAGACCTTTCGGTAGATTCAAGTACCTTAATATTTTCTCACCCAACTTCTCTGACGACATATAATTACTTCAACTAAAACACCTCGTCTCACCGATCATCCCCAGTACCTCTGAGTCATAGAGCTTTGGATAATTTATCGATAGTGACTAAACTAAAGAAGGAATTAGAAAAAAAGAAAAGAAAGGAGAGTTTGGTTCTAAATAAATGGAGAATAGTATAGATGAGAGTTACGTGAGTCTTAAGTAACGTTGTGGAACTCTTAGGGGAAACTGATAAATAGATCTAGAGGGCGATATTTTGTTTAATATTCCTACTTTTTAGAACGTTTAGTTCTACGTTTATCTTTATATAAAATTACTACTATGAGCAAGAGAAAAGTATTTTAAGAAGCCTAGCGCAAATCTCATGTAAAACCTTCTATTTTGTTTAATATTCCTACTTTTTAGAACGTTTAGTTCTACGTTTATCTTTATATAAAATTACTACTATGAGCAACAGAAAAGTATTTTAAGAAGCCTAGCGCAAATCTCATGTAAAACCTTCTACAATCCTCATCTAAATTTATTCTGTAAACGATGTTAAATAAATTATACCAAAGCGATTGACTGTATTAAAGTAAAACTGGAAAAACATTTAAATCGCTGAAAAATTCAAGCCTTGGAAAAGTCGTCAGTCAAATAGGAGAATACCAGTCTAAACATGGAGTGGAATGAGTTTAAGTTTTTTAAGTATAACTTACCGTCAGAGAAGGGCTCTGTTATACTCAATTCTTAAAAGTACCTAAACTATTGATCGAATCCCTGAGACATCTTTCGAGGTCATCCCAATTCTTAGAAGATTGTCATGTTACTGCCGAACGAACTTTACCTACTGCAAGTCTAAAAATATTCTCCGTCGAATTCTCATTTCACAATCGCCTCTTTTCACTCCTCGGAACACACATGAGTGTTAGAGATCGCTAATCTCTACCCCGCAGAGAAAAGACATTAAACCTGGTGGGATGAGCGCCGTTTCGCCGCGCAATCCCGACATAATTCATTTCCTGCTGTCACACGTACGCAAGGGGACGGGCAAAGGAGTTTAGTTTTCCATCTGCCGCGCCGTTCCGCAGGGCGACAACCCCGGCTGAGAAGCCTCGCTCGCAGGTTCACGGCTTTTGAGATCGAGATGTTTTTTTTTCCGAGGATGAGATCGCTAGTCAGCGGGGGATGGGAAGGTGAGCTATAGTCGACAAGAAAGGGGGTCGCTGGAAAGGTAATTTCCGTGACTCGCGAATCAACGCCTTACGCGCTTTCCGAGCGAGGGAATTAGTTTCGTGCGCGTGGACCGACAAGAAGGGACGTCAGTCCGAGGCAGTTTTCTGCCTCGTTAGCAACCTTTACATTCATGACGGCTTGGGGATGATTCAGAAAAACTCAAATCCCTAATCGCCCATCCTCGCAGAGTTGACGCCGGTTTTGCTATTCTCTCCGCTTCTTTTTTTAATGATATCCTCGCGACGAGCAGGTTTTGAATTTCTCTTCCATTCAAAAAATATCGCCCATTAAAGCGCGTCTGGATTTAATTTGGATGAGTGAATAATACCGTCTGACATCTCAAAAAAATAATATGAACGACTTATCGTAAAGACAATGCCTGGGGCATTATGTTACGAGTCTTAATACTTTAAGAATACTATGGCACTTAAGGAAATAGCTAGGTGAAAGTTCCGCATGAAGAAATACATAAATTTGGTGACTGGTTTCAAACTATTACAATTCACCTTATGATGAACATGCATTGTTTTGAAGCCGGTCACCATATTAAAGTATTTCTTCATATGGAATTTACGCCTAGTTATTCCATCACGCTCCCTTGTTTGGAGTTCTACGAATTTGAGGCTTTGTCAATTGATTTATTGAATAATAATCTTAAAGAAACAACGAGCAAGTTAACTAATGGATTTATTTAAACATAAAGCGGATTGAAAAATAGATTTATTTATAAATAAAAATCTATTAGTCAATCCGCTCGTATTTGTTATGGAATATCATCAAGTTAAGGTCGACAAAAGTATAAAAATCTTGAAGGTTCTACGGGGATCCATTAAATTTAATGTTAAGGGTCGAGATTAAACTAGTGACCGATGAAAATATTGGTAAAGATTGCGATTGTTAGCGAAGAAAATTTTAAGATATCACTCTCATCATTATAACAACAGAGTTATGTAGACAAATTACCTTACAAAATTTGAACGAGGGCCTTATTAAATTCATAGAATTTACTATTCATTAAATAACAAATTTCAATGAATAGTACTTTAAACACTAGTACATTATACAATCTATACATTAGTAGGTATAGTATAGCTACAATTAAACTTATGTGGTGTATTTATATCGTATAGTTAACGTTAAAAAATACTAACTACTATAATTATTTGCATTTTATGCACTAATGTATAACAAATATATAAGCTATCCCACGCAAAGTCAGCCTTAAACGTATGAATACCACGTCCGCTTAAGAAAACACGATCGTTTGGTGTTGATGTCAACAAAGATTTAAAGAAAGATTCTTAAACTTGGGAAGATAAAAACACTTCAGAAATTAAGCTAGTAGGACCTCTAGGAAAAAGATTTAATATCTGAACGGTCTTTATTTTATTATTGTTTGTTAACTAACCAGATAAATAAGCGACTCAACGAAACACCACTTTAGAATTTAAAGGATATCAAACGATCTTAAAATTATTTATTCCAAATAATCTGAGAGTTGGTATTTTAAATCAAATTAAAATTAAAGTCACGGTTTCATTTGTTAAAGCGATCTATCTAGAACTATTGGAATTACTAGCGACCTATTATAATGAGAGAACACTATCAACTGAATGTAGAGATTTCTTCCGGTTGCCTGAAGATGAGGTAGTACCCTCGAAACCGGTCGTGTTTTTATCAAATATATTTTCTGTTGACGTATTCAGTTTGTGTTATTATTTACTAATAATGAATGTAGAAATTTGAATGACAATTGATGTTTGAATGCCCCAATGAACTATCTTGAGTTTTATTTTACAGGAACGGCTTCGAAAGAGCAGCCCATGTTCAGTGTTAATGTCAGATAAGACAATGAAGATATGACAGAAAGCCTCAGTGAAAATGATGACATACATCGATGATAAAGTAAGATTTCTGAAATGGATGTGGGTAGGCCACGTTGCGAGAAGAAATGACAACCGTTGGACCTCAGCTGTTCTCAACTGGACATCAAGATATGTGAAGAGACCAAGAAGAAGACCGAAAGAGAGATGAAACAGAGATATAATGAAGTACCTATGTGTAAAATGGAAGGGAGAAGCTCAAAATAGTGAGAATTGGAAAACGCTTGGGCAGACTGACGTCGGATTGATGATGATGATGATGATGGTTGTTGGCCGATGATGATGATATGGTTGATGATAAGAATAGCGAAGCTGAAAGAAATGACAATTCCCCCTGTCATCTTCATTTAAAAATTAAATAAAGATTTTAATATTTTCATTTTTCTAGAATTCATTCAGAAAATAGTGTTGTTATCTCCAGCATTCGACCCATATCATATTTCTTCCGTATACAAAGAACTCTGAAGCACCTAGTTATAGCATCTAATTTACTAATATTACTTGCAATACCAGATCCGCCTGTATACAAAAGAATGGATGAAGAAGAAGACTGTTGTACTTTTTCCACAGTATAACTGTTATACTAACACATTATACTGTGGAAAAAGTACAACAGTCTTCTTCTTCATCATGACGTATTTCCACAAGACATCGCCAGCGACTGTGAATTTTAAAAGAATGGATGCTTAATATACTACGTCTTTGAAAAACGTATTATCTTTGAATTTATTGAGCAAGTATTACTTGAAATAACTCATCTTTCTTTTAAAAACTCCCTTCCCTTTTCAAGTAGCGTGTTGACAACTTTAATAAATTTGTCTAAAGTATTCTCAGATTCATTCACGGATTTCAACAAAACAGCTCCATTTTGAAAACGTCAAAGCTAATTAAGTGACACCGTTAGAATTCAAAGGGAAAGTTCCGTGAATTCACGTCTACGCAAGGTCATTGTGTAGCTCTGAGCGGCGATAAAAATAACAAAGTCCTATTCCCAAGCGCGTGAAAAAGCGTAAAATCAGTTACGAGCTCGAGATTTAGCCTTTTAAAATTAATTTACAGCCATGTTAAAAACTAATCTCACATTTCACGTACCGTACCTCACGGGATACAAAATAACAGAAGCTAAGGAATGGGTAATTAACAAACGCAGCCTTTGTTCCGTGACTCTAGCGCTTGCGCACTGAAAACTTCGCAGCATAACGAAATTAAAAGGTGAGGCATATAGGATATGCGTACAACACGCAATTCTGAAAATTACGGCGAGCAGCGAACGACCGCGTTATTGTTTTAAGGACCCATTGTTATACATGTCTAGGTTTTAGCTCATGGGAGTTGCGTTTCCATCGACTCCCATGCAATCAAATGCGAAAAATTTTGCCTCATTTCCGAAACAATTCTGTTCCATAAACTTTTTTTTTCCTTCATCAGATTCGAATCTCATACTGCGAGGCTTAAAATGAACACCATGCGTTTTCACTCTAGAAATATGGAGAATTCAAACAAGTGGAAATATGGTGGGATAAAAATACCTAGCAAGAGAGCATTTGAATAGACATTGAATACGGATCCAATCTTTTCCAAAAATCGTAATGAGGCACATTGTTCCGATATCAAAAACTTGTTCAAAAACCCTTAATATTCAAATTCTATTCCCACTTTTACAGCAGAGGAAACTTACGCAGTAAATATCGCGCTACTTATTTTAATTATTGATTTGATTATCTGTTGATATACCATAACTGTTGATGGACGTTGAATAATAATCCAAAATTACCTCTTTAAAAATCATACATTCAATCAGGATTCCCTTCATCAAGGTCCGACCAAAAAGACTGTTCCGCGGATACCTAGCATCCACATATTTTATTCTATAAAGAAAACTTCCTGATTTCATCAAAAAGAAAATTACCCGGTTCTAATTCCTAAAAGAAGACTTCCTGATTTTGCAGGAGACAATCAATACATCCATAGAAAATTCTTTTACGTCAAAAACCATCCTTTACTTATGAGACATTAACTGACACTTAGGTATACCATAGAAGGAGAAAGAGCAGAAGGTACCAATATGTACATACATTTTGCACCCACGGCCACTACGCTATCCTGACTCCATCTCAGGCCAGCACAATTTAAAAAGCAGTAAGAGCCACAGGGAGGTGGCAAAAATCATCTCGGGCCGCAAATAAATAATTTCGTAAAATAAAAATAATTTAAATAATTTACTGGGAGTTCTCATTCAAATAAAAAATTCGAAAATTTGAAGAGAAAAATAGTTTTTTTGATCGAGGTTTATGTAACTTGCCACTAAATGAAAGATTGATATTCTTAAATTCTGATCTTCTACTTTTGATTTATGCCTATCCTTTTCATCTTCTACAAGGTTACACGTTTCAGCAAATTTATATAACTTCAAACACCTTAATTGGGCTACATATAATTCGGAAGAGGAAATTCAATCGAAATGAAAGTTTGATTTGAATAAAAGGTCACTCACCCAAGCTGCGGCCGTGAGTCACATGTGCTGTAGGTAAACTGTAATGCATATGCAATATATAGCTGCCAAATTACTTTTCTCTGGAACACTCGTAAAGAATCGTCCGTTCTGTCTTGGAAGTACATTTCTCCTGAAATGTACGGTAAAAAAATTAGCAGGTAATAAAATAGATATTTAATCTTTCGAATAAAAAAGAAATTGTTTAAATATTTACGAAAGCCAGACAAACGCCAAAAGAAAAATTGAAGGGATTCATTTTGGTAGTGTAATATTGATTTATAATCGAGATTGCGAGAGTTTCGATCAAGTAAACGTAAACTTTGTGAAATTTAGAGTATGCCAACAAGTCCCCTTGATGATGGATTTTATGGGTGAATTCGAGCTCTCACATTTTCTCATAAGAATAAACGGTATATTTAAGTCTATTCATAAGCTACCTCAAAAGAAAATAAGACGAATTTCTTCAAAAAGAAAGAAGACGAATTTTGTCCAAAATATCCGCTACTAAACAGTATGTTATTTAACATTCGGATTGACGCTGGATTTTAATCCTTCGTGGAAAGAAAATATCTAAGTTACGAATCCTACAACTAATACGTTTCCAGAGAACACAAAAAGTACGACCACGTCTCCATTCTACTAAGCCGAAACGACTATGACAATAAAACGAGTGAGAAAGAGGGTAGTAAAAACTCATTACAAAAGCTCATCATATCTTCGAATAACCGGAACAAAGAAATAAGTTGTTCCCGTACTTACA
>KZ310040.1:4398-18434 GCA_000376725.2 Ladona fulva
TTTCATCGATTTCCCTTAAAACAGGTGTGTAACTCGTGGTAAATTAATCTTCGAGAATTCGAAGCCATATGTTGAACGAACTGAGTTCATACTGGAGTTAAAGGGAATTTATCGCACATGATAAAATTACGGGCAGTTGTGAAAGAACTGAAGGTAAGTGTTGCATGAAAGTGACATTTCCAAATTTACAGAAAAGGGTAAAGTCGTTTAAATTCTCGTATGTTATGGTGGCGTTTTCCTCTGAGAAAATACATTGATATATTCAGAATGCTGAATATCTTTGGGGGCGGAATTTTCAAAGAATATACCGAGCGATTCAATTTACACAATTATTCTAGGAAAAAATCGAACTTAGAGTGAGGGAATGTTTAAGAAAGAAACTACGACATTGAAATCCAGGTGTTAACCTCTGAATATACTAAATGCACTAATTCGTTTATAATTGTTTGATACTACATTGATTAGTTTATTTTCTTAGTTAAGAACTGTTTATAAAGTCATCAGCTTAAAGTTAAATTCTTTGTTCGACCAAATGAATGAAAGAGAAAAAGAGGATAAGTAGACACAACAAGAAATAATGTATCAACCCCTTGGTTTATTTCTTGACTCCTAAATCGACAAATGAAGGGTACATTTTTCTCTTGCATTAAAACACTACAGAGAGTATCGCCATTCATAAAGATAAGCTAGTTAGAAAATAACTCATTTACATGGAAGAAGACCAAAATCTATTCGTTTATACAGCAATTTTCTTAACGCCACTGTACAACTTCTGGTCCATTTAAATAGTGATTCGCTGTATGAGACTCTACAGAAATATATAACAACCATAATCTTCTTTTGTATCATGCAATGCAAGCGTAGATGAGTAATATAAAATTTAAACATAGGAAACGTTCTGAAGGGAAATATATTTTAGTTTAAACCTATATAAATGTAACAACTAACAGTTCCATGTACAATTATAGGCATTAATTTATATTCTAATTGAATGTATAATAAATTAAATACAATGTCTAATTGTATACTTCAATTTTCAATTTATAATCAATTTATTTATTGTCCTATAATGAAAGATATAATCTAGGAAAGTTCCTTGTTACCCTGCTGCTACACAGTTACATCCTATATACATGACTTATCCGGTTTGTATGAATTAAAAACATAGCTTTTGTTAGCAAGATAGCAATTATTCTTAAATTATCGAGGGATTTGTATACTCCTGTTAATGTGTACCGGTTTATGGTTCTGTCTACGTTATCAGTATAAATATGAATAACTAAACGTATTCTATCAATAAGTAATAATTATCTCCCTCCATCATTTTAAAACCAATTCCTGCATTTTTGTGCAAAAAACATCGTAGCCAGTGTACTCGAGCAAGAAGGGGTGCTTTGAATTCTGAATTTGGAAATTAAACCGTACCCTCCGTAATACATTGAATTAGCGGATATTATCTAAAAGGCGAACTTCTTTTAATCATAGTGAAATATTCTGATAAAATATCATCAATTGTGACAATAGAAATGGATTATTTGGGACGATGCGCTAATCCCAGTCAATTGTTATTGTAGCCACGTATATATGTAATCTAATTAATATTAATCTAATCTTTGTAGTTTACTTAAATAACTCATGAATTCATTCGGAAATATAATATGGGAAATAAATATAAATAATAAATACATTGCGGCTACATGGGATTGCGGCTCTCCCGAGTTTCAACATGAGGTAATGAGGGTTTTAATTCACATTTATTCGCCAATACTATCTCTTTGCACACACGTTAACATCTAATGTCTTTTTCATTCCGTTTAATTAAAATTTCTCTACGAAAGATCTGCATCATAATACAGCTTCATTTTAAGTATTTGGATAAGATACGTTTAAAAATAGTTCTGAGAATATCCTTTTTAAAACAGCTCTAAGTCTATGAAATGCAAGACAGCTACTTAAATCAACTTTCAATCTATCATTTCCTCACCTTATTACTTAAATTTCGACTTATTAATGTTTTTTGTGTTTTATTGCGTTGTTTTGTATCAAACTTCGTGCATTCCTCCGTCCGTCTTAAAGACACTGTACCCTTTACTCTTAATTTCAGACATTCTTTAAGAAGACGTGAAAATGTGTTTACGTACTTATTTACTACGGCCTTTTTCCAAGGCTGATTGATGTTTTGCTTTCCATTTTCGTTCCTTTCACTGTCATNTTCTAATATTGAAAAATACGCTTTTAAAAGATTATCTAGTTAAATCGATGAATGGAAAAGAGACATATGTGTCGATTACTGAATGTTCAAATTTTTATGCTGTTTTCTAATCATATTTTACAGTTTACAGTTACTGCTGCCTACAAAGCTAAAAGTTGACTTTTTACTGATTTAATATGATCTAAGTAATGGATTTGTAAAGAGTCATAAGTGTTAAATACCTAAGGTTAAAAATATTGTGAAGTATTCATATCATATTGTACAATTTACAGTCATAGATGTCTAAGAAGCTAGTGGTAGGTTCTTTAGATATTTAAGCAAGTGCATACACGCAAATAATAGTACATGCAAAGGAATGTAGACGTAGAAAAAGTGCTGCACCAAGAACGAGAACAACATGAGTAGGTAGAAGGGGTGGATAAGCGAAAGAACTGGCAAGTAATTAACTTGTAATTAATGAGGTAATAACTGTCCAAAGTCAAGTACGAGAATACTCGGCTAGATGTAGCAGGGAACCCGAATCATTCGTAACATGATGGGTAATCAACATCTGTGGCCATGACCAACCCCTAGGGAAATAACCTCGCTTTTGCGGGATTTCGTTAAATAGGTGACTACTATGAGAGCGTTTTACAGTATCTGCTACCAATTTAACCCCATGTTTACGGAATAATAACCAATATCTAAATAGAATATCAATTGGCCTTAAGAAATTTCCCAACTACCCATGAAGACAATCCTTATCTGTTAAAGAAACATCCACTTCAAAATAAACAGAGGGCTCAGTTTCGAAAAACAAAGGAGAGTATTTTGAAGAAGGTACCTAAGTAATTACGTAAGAAACGAAAGGGAAAACACATCGACCAGAAGATGCCAGCGGTCACACCAGTGAAAGTGTTGTGGCGTTTGAAATCCTACGTGGTATATAATCGAAATACATGGAGTCATGCTAATGTAACAGAAAAGAAACTGACTAAGAGGCTATAGGATGTATTTCCAGATAATTTTTAGCACATAGCACATATTTTGAATGACTTCATGTATCACTGATTGTCAAAACCCGGGATTAGGAATCACTTCAAGACAGAAGATCCGAAAAATTATTAGTCTCTTTTTATCATATTGTAACGAGCGCAAATGTAGCAGCTAACCCGAACTCGCGAGTTGACCGTTTCACCCCACAATGTCATAAAATATATATGGTTCCTGAGGATTTAATGGAATTCCAAATATTAAACAATATGAGAAAGGATGTAAACGAAATTGGGGGGAATATTTCCTAGTTAAACTTCGATTCATACACTTCCATTGTGGATAAAATACGTTTAGGTTTGCGATCACGGGATGTAACATTCTAGAGTGATAATTCATCCTTGGTTCAATCAAGATCTAAGAAATTATTCCGGAAAAAACAATTATTTTTATGTCTCGAAGGAAAAGCATGAATTATACTAAAAATCAATCAACTAACCTAGGATGGGTCTCCGCCAAGTCCTCATCTGCAATGTCCCTCCGGTCATGTCCAGCACTCACTATCACAAGCGAGAAATCCACACGTTCCTAAACAACCGAAAAGTGAGTGAATTAACACTGGAGGGTCTGGAAAACAAGATTTAATAGTTTTATCAGTGATGTATACACAAGACATCGTTCACGCATGAGAGCGAGCGGTTGCGAGAAACACAAACAGTAATTTCCGTTACCCGTACCGTTTACAATACCTACTAAAAATCCGAGAAATATGACATGATTTTTTAAATCAATTAAACTACTCTCAATCAGTATGAAAAACGACAATGGAATAAATATACGTAATTCAATGCATGATCCTATTCCATCAATTCAAATTCACGCACCCTGCTATACGCCACTGGCGGCTCGCGGCTTAAAAAATCTAAATCTACTTGCAATCATGGTTTAGGCACACAATGTTCTCCGAAACGGTTTTCACTCAGACTTAAAGAATTTACCAAATATCGTTTCCGCGACATCGAAACCGTTCGAATCTTTTTTTCTATTCGCGTCGACTACTTCGAACGACATACTTCTGAAAGTATGTTTATTTCGTACAAAATACAAGAACTTTTCTAATTTAGGCTAACATTCAAATGAAACATACTATCACTTAGTAACTGGTTGCTGTTGCAAACTATTACTGAAATCAGACCCTAAATCATTCAAGTAAAAGGTGCTTTGTTGGTAACAAGTACAGAACGGAGTAAATAACTGTTTTCGAGATAGTTTCAAACTAGATAATTTCAATATATCGGTTTGCGAACTTTCACTGGCAAGTATAACGGTTTTTTCGGTTTACCTTTAATACCTCGGTTTCGAACTTAAATCACATTAAAAAATCGTTCTATACTTATTGTTAGATATTTAATGAAAAAAGAACGATATGGCATCAAGGATAGCTGACAGGAAACTTATTTCGAATATCGCTCCTTTACTGACTATATCTTCACCCGACATCGAAAATATCGTCGAAAGTTAATATATTTACCAATAAAGTATGTAATCACTAAAGTTTTACGCTTCTTAGCATATCATTCGTCAATTCAAGCGAGGGTGATGCAATATCAATAATTCTCCGCGAACGAACAACGAAACTGCGTAACTGACATAATAATGGTTTAGTGATGATAAAATTAGAATGTAATATCTACTTACAAAGGGAATGAGTTCCTTCTTGTGGAAAACAGGTAACTTGACGGCAGAAAACAGTTTCTTTTTTTTCTAAATTAGCGAAAATTCAACTGGCAATTGACGAAAATGGATGACGATTGCGTTAACCTTAAAACTCTGTCCGACTTCACCGGGTTTCTAATCCGTAGCGATTTAAAAATTCAAACGTTAACGGTTTTTCGAAGGAAAAAGTGTACTAGCACGTCCACTCCCGATGAATCTTTTAACCAATCTGAGTGCGCACACAGTTTGTTAACAAAACCTAACGGTGTGCGCACTGGGAATGCGCAATGGTGCCCGCTGTTTAATTTTCCCTTCAACCCCCCTTTCGTAATTATTAACGTAATTATAAAACGATTTTATATTTACATTTAATTTACCAGAAATAGATTTTAATTTAAATTTGAGACATATTTTAAAGTAATAATGATTAAGATGGCATCGATTCCTCTCCGTGTATAATTCGTGATATTGTAGACGTTAGCTAAGACTTATATTTCAACAACAGCTTGCGAAATATAAAAATGTAATAATTATATATTTAGAATACAATAAAAGGCGCATAAAACATTATTGTATGTGTCATGTTGAAGTAAATTTACAACGTTTAGTGACCTTTAAACATAAGAAGGAGACTTTGGATTTGCGCATTCAAATGTAACGTTTTAATGTTGGCAAAATTTTTATTGATGTGAATATTATCAATAAAAAACCAAATTATCGAATATCGCATGTAACTGATATTTTAAATGATGTATATCAATATGTTTTACATATTTAATCTCATATTTAATTAAATAGTTGGATTACAGTGTAAGGGGCAAGAAAATGCAAGACAAGAAATGTATTGATTATTGCATGCAAGAGTGGAATGAAGTTTTCACTTAGCAGGAATGCTATCTCAGATAAAGGAAACGTACATGCAGAACAATGCCTCCGTGAAAAAACCTTCCGCAGCATTTAATAAGAAGTGGCCAAAATTAATTGAACATCATTTTGTATCACTTCAGTAGTGTAAATTCTATCCTAGCTATGAGCAAGACTGAGAAATAATTGAAAGGAAGATTTCCAAAGAAAAACTCGCGGATCTAAACATGGTATCATAAAAGCTTTAATTAATGAAAATACTATGAAAAGTAGCCTTACTAGATTATAATGCAAATGGTATGTTGGAAAATTATGTTCCTCAAATCATATCTCGATCAATGGAATATTTGTTTTGTGAAAAACTGTAAAGTATAATTTGTCTATCAAGTTTGACTTAGTCCTGTTCATGGCCGTCAGTAATGAAGAACTACTGAGAAATGATTGATGCATGATATTGTCCCTTTTTTATGCAATGAAAAGTGTTAATTATAGGGTTATTGTTCTGCAATTACAATTACGTTTTACACTTAAGGCGTTTCTCTGTGAAGAAAGTACCTCACTTCACTTCTTACCTAGTTAGCCTCAATCACCGTCTAAATCTTTGGTAGCCAATGGTGACATTGATGATCATGCCAACCTTCGGACTTTACAGACAGACCTAAGTAATGAAAGAAAAACGTAATAAATAATGCATGTTCAAGTAAGATGAGATGTAAGTGAAGATTTGAACTAGGAGAGTTCTGAGATCAATATTCCTTTTCCTCTACTGTTAAACACCGCTTGAAATACCCCAATCAAAATTTCAAAGATTAATTTAAACTTGCAAAGAACTTCAATGCTTCGCCAGGGTATTCATTTCAGCCTACTGTAACTCTAAACATTAAAAATTCAGCTATTAGGACATGTGAAGTGTAGTATTTCAACTCAGTTTGAACTTAAGTGTAAATAAAATCAAACTGCGCGATTATTTGCCTTTTAATAGATTAAGTAAATTCAGGAATATATCGTTCAATTACAGGAATCCTACTTACCTTCATAACATAATTGCGAAATCATTCTACCGTTGGAGGAATCCCTGGTAGTTTAGGAACTCTTGAGTTTAGTATGTGAAATTTCGTAGACAGACAATAAGTATCTACTTAATTCCTTTAGTGGTACTCCAGGACTCCAGGATTGAAATGAAAATCCGTGGCACTCACTGATGAAATTTTCACACTTTCTGAAAGAGACAACAGGTGCTGAGAGTGTGTCTGGTGCAGGTGAGCTTCTTTTTCACGTGGATTTTCACTGATAATCATACGTAACACACGGCAGACACAAACAATTCCATACTTATTTCAAAGAAAAACACTTACCAACTTTTTATGCTTCTGAAATAAGCATTTTAGAATTACAGTTCTCACCTCAAGGCGTATGGTACGATATTCACGAGACTATTTCTTCACTCTACCGCCAATTTCCAAAGCAAAGGATTCTGGTATACAAATTTCTGAATAACGAAACCTAACCTGGTTTCCTCAACCCGTGACTTCCGTCGTTCTCAGTTTTCCGCACGTAATGGCCGTTTAAATGGTCAGCTCATTAACATCCCATTTATGTTTCTCGTGAAAAGCTACGACAAGGGGAACGGAATTTTTAGCATTACATTCAGTGCTGCTTTTCGGTTTGTTCAGTGCTGTTTTACATTTAGTGATATCTTTAAAAAGTGTGTTGCCGAGGAAAAAAAAGGAAATTACTCTCCCTCCGACATGTTCTACACCTACGAGAGCAGCAAAGGAGTCAGAGAACATTTTGTGTTGGAGGCAATTAAAAACGGAATACGCTTGTGTGACAATTTACGTATGTATTATAAAGATATAAGGGGAAGTAGATAGAATAAGTGTATTTTTACGTGATATCCTGAGTCTACTCAACGAATAAACGTGGCCAACGTGGGAAACCCACGTTGGCCTTCAGAGTGGTTTCATTCCAATGGTATTTGAAAAAGAAGTTGAAAAACTTGTGTTTCGTGTGAGCAGCATTATGAGTAGCAATAGGCATGATAGATAGACATTTAATACCAGGACGAATGAGTTAACATATAAATGATTTGTGACTCTTCTGCATCCATCATTCTTGACCTCTCATTGCATTATTATTATTTCATTCACCTTCCGTAATTTAAGTTAAAAGGGCAGAGAATGTTTTCTTCGAGTAGGGCATTTCGCTATCATGATTATAATATATAACGGTAGATGTATTTGCCGTAACATTCTAGAATAAGCAGAATTAAAAATAGAGCTATCTTCCATTCTAGCATGTCCTTACGTATTAAGCCGAACAGATGTTCGTAGAAGATATTTCTTATTCCTGATAACGAACTAACATTCCCTGCCGAGAGGCCTTGTTTTAAAAATGAGCATATAAACATTGCCTACTCTACGTTTCAAATCTGTTACCAAATTTAGATGACAATTGTTTCTAAAGCCTTGATATAAAATAAATCTTCCATTATAAAGTCTTTATTTACAATTTGACATAATTCATTTACGTTTAACATTAAATATGTAAGACATGTTATCAATTTAAATATGTTACATACAATCTTCGACATTTTGGTAATTAATTAATCATATTTAAATCTTTGAAATGTTGCCAACATTAGAACGTTACATTTACTTCAATATGACACATACAATAATGTTTTTATGCGCCTTTTATTGTATTCTAAATATATAATTATTACATTTTTATATTTCGCAAACTATTGTTGAAATATGAGTTAGCTAACGTCTACAATATCACGAATTATACACGGAGAGGAATCGATGCCATCTTAATTATTATTACTTTAAAATATGTCTCAAATTTAAATTAAAATCTATTTCTGGTAAATTAAATGTAAATATAAAATCGTTTTATAATTACGTTAATAATTACGAAAGGGGGGGTGGAGGGTAAATTAAACAGCGGGCACCATTGCGCATTCCCAGTGCGCACACCGTTAGGTTTTGTTAACAAACTGTGTGCGCATTCAGATTGGTTAAAAGATTCATCGGGAGTGGTCGTGCTAGTACACTTTTTCCTTCGAAAAACCGTTAACGTTTGAATTTTTAAATCGCTACGGATTAGAAACCCGGTGAAGTCGGACAGAGTTTTAAGGTTAACGCAATCGTCATCCATTTTCGTCAATTGCCAGTTGAATTTTCGCTAATTTAGAAAAAAAAGAAACTGTTTTCTGCCGTCAAGTTACCTGTTTTCCACAAGAAGGAACTCATTCCCTTTGTAAGTAGATATTACATTCTAATTTTATCATCACTAAACCATTATTATGTCAGTTACGCAGTTTCGTTGTTCGTTCGCGGAGAATTATTAATATTGCATCACCCTCGCTTGAATTGACGAATGATATGCTAAGAAGCGTAAAACTTTAGTGATTACATACTTTATTGGTAAATATATTAACTTTCGACGATATTTTCGATGTCGGGTGAAGATATAGTCAGTAAAGGAGCGATATTCGAAATAAGTTTCCTGTCAGCTATCCTTGATGCCATATCGTTCTTTTTTCATTAAATATCTAACAATAAGTATAGAACGATTTTTTAATGTGATTTAAGTTCGAAACCGAGGTATTAAAGGTAAACCGAAAAAACCGTTATACTTGCCAGTGAAAGTTCGCAAACCGATATATTGAAATTATCTAGTTTGAAACTATCTCGAAAACAGTTATTTACTCCGTTCTGTACTTGTTACCAACAAAGCACCTTTTACTTGAATGATTTAGGGTCTGATTTCAGTAATAGTTTGCAACAGCAACCAGTTACTAAGTGATAGTATGTTTCATTTGAATGTTAGCCTAAATTAGAAAAGTTCTTGTATTTTGTACGAAATAAACATACTTTCAGAAGTATGTCGTTCGAAGTAGTCGACGCGAATAGAAAAAAAGATTCGAACGGTTTCGATGTCGCGGAAACGATATTTGGTAAATTCTTTAAGTCTGAGTGAAAACCGTTTCGGAGAACATTGTGTGCCTAAACCATGATTGCAAGTAGATTTAGATTTTTTAAGCCGCGAGCCGCCAGTGGCGTATAGCAGGGTGCGTGAATTTGAATTGATAGAATAGGATCATGCATTGAATTACGTATATTTATTCCATTGTCGTTTTTCATACTGATTGAGAGTAGCTTAATTGATTTAAAAAATCATGTCATATTTCTCGGATTTTTAGTAGGTATTGTAAACGGTACGGGTAACGGAAATTACTGTTTTTGTTTCTCGCAACCGCTCGCTCTCATGCGTGACCGAAGTCTTGTGTATATATCACTGATAAAATTTTTAAATCTTGTTTTCCAGACCCTCCAGTGTTAATTCACTCACTTTTCGGTTGTTTAGGAACGTGTGGATTTCTCGCTCGTGATAGTGAGTGCTGGACATGACCGGAGGGACATTGCAGATGAGGACTTGGCGGAGACCCATCCTAGGTTAGTTGATTGATTATTAGTACAATCCATGCTTTTCCTTCGAGACATAAAAATGATTGTTTTTTCCGGAATAATTTCTTAGATCTTGATTGAACCAAGGATGAATTATCACTCTAGAATGTTACAACCCGTGATCGCAAACCTAAACGTATTTTATCCACAATGGAAGTGTATGAATCGAAGTTTAACTAGGAAATATTCCCCCCAATTTCGTTTACATCCTTTGCCATATTGTTTAATATTTGGAATTCCATTAAATCCTCGGGAACCCATATATATTATATGACATTGGGGGGTGAAACAGTCAACTCCCGAGTTCGGTTTAGCTGCTACATTTGCGCTCGTTACAATATGATAAAAAGAGACTAATAATTTTTCGGATATTCTGTTTTGAAGTGATTCCTAAACCCGGGTTTTGACAATCAGTGATACATGAAGTCATTCAAAATATGTTCTTTGTGCTTCAAATTATCTGGAAATACATCCTATAGCCTCTTAGTCAGTTTCTTTTCTGTTACATAAAAACGACTCCATGTATTTCGATTATATACCACGTAGGATTTCAAACGCCACAACACTTTCACTGGTGTGACCGCTGGCATCTTCTGGTCGATGTGTTTTCCCTTTCGTTTCTTACGTAATTACTCTGATACCTCTTCAAAATACTCTCCTTTATTTTTCGAAACTGAACCCTCTGTTTCTTTTCAAGTAGATGTTTCATTAACAGATAAGGATAGTCTTCATGGGTAGTTAGGAAATTTCTCAAGGCCGATTGATATTCTATTTAGGTATTGGTTATTATTCGGTAAACATGGGGTTAAATTGGTAGCAGATACTGTAAAACTCTCTCATAGAAGTCACCTATTTAACGAAATCCCGCAAAAGGGAGTTTATTTCCCTAGGGGTTGGTCATGGCCATGGATGTTGATTATCCATTATGTAACGACTTCAAATGATTCGGGTTCCCTGCTACATCTAGCCGAGTATTCTTTTTGACTTCGGACAATTATTACCTCACTCATAGTTAATTACTTGCCAGTTCTGTCACTTAATCGCGCCTTCTACCTTCTCAAGTTGTTCTCGTTCTTGTTGCAGCACGTTTTCTACGTCTACATTTTATTAATTGTCACAGATATTGTGTTTGGATAAGGAAATACTAATGTACCGTATCTTAATTATAATATTTTTAAAGATATTTTTATTACTTGTAGTCCTGAAAAGAGCCCTCTTGCACCAGTTTATATTTCGCGACATAAAATAACCACTTATTCTCTCGCGATGAATGTCGCGATCCGACATATAGAGTTACATAACGTTTTCTCTGCTTTCCTTCCCTACTCTTCTGGTGGAGGAAGACATACTCACTACCGCAGATACCGTGATAGCGTCTCCAACTCCATGTCTCGCATATTCTCAAATCAAAGACGTACTCAAGTTTCAGATATCATGTATTGGCAAAATCCGTATTTTGTCCGTGTATCTAAAAGTAAGATAAATTATTAATTCTAAAAAATGACACACAAAAAGTGCGATTAAAGTGCAAAAAATTGAAGGTAATTTTTAAACCTAAATTTGTCTTTCCATCCCCCTCTTTTAGTAGAGACGTTTGACTAACTTTATTGTAATTCAAGGTTGAAAGCCCCACGAAAACTATTGTTATCCCTGAGAAGGCTCGGGTTCGAGTTTTTTGAGAAATAATTTGCACTAATCTCCCTTAAATTAGGATATGCCTCAGCTATGGGATCACAAGATATTCATATGCCTTTCTCATTGTCATGCAGTAGTCTGTGGGAGAAATCCTGTAATGAGAGTGTAAAAGAACCTTCAAATATAGCTTTCTTAATCTCATTTTTCTTGATAAGTGATGAGAAACGCATGGTTCACATGCTTGAATTTACACGAAGAAATTGAAAGAGAAAAAGTCTGCCGCAGCCGGGAATCGAACCCGGGTCCCCCACTTTACGGGCGGGTGCTCTGTCCTCTAAGCTTATCTTACAGAGCACCCACCCGGAAAGCGGGGGACCCGGGTTCGATTCCCGGCTGCGGCAGACTTTTTCTCTTTCAATTTCTTCGCCTCATTTTTATTGTCTCTTATCATAAAATTCCATTATTGTATCAATCTTTGCAAATGTGTTGGGAGACACCTATTTATTCATTACAGAATGTCAAAGTAGGGTATAACCAATGGCATTGGTTGCTAAGGATATAGGTCGATTGAGTTAGGAGACATGCAAATAAATGATGAAGTTTGGTTTATGGTGGTCAGATTTTATATACATATTTTTACATAGATATTTAGGAGAATATAAGTTCTCTCTTAGAAATGTAGCAATTGTTTTCATTTAGCAGGGTGAATATAGAATTATTTTGGGTGGTAGATTCCTAATTTTTAAAGATTTTTCTGCAACTGAATATCTTGGGAGTCCTTGCGTTAGATGTTAAAGCAATACTTCATATTGGAACAAGGCAACAGCTTGAAGGTATAGGATAAAGATTTTTCTATTAGCTCCTTAGCTGTCAGTTAAAAGATGACATTTTTGATTTAAAATAATAATGAGAATCATTTCATTGGTCTGAAATTCTCCCTACAATGGCCATAGTATTTCTGTATCAAGTAGCTGCAAGCCACCCTGAGTATAACACGCTTATTCTCTTATAATTCTCGTGAATTATTTGGCATGAATGTGGAGAGCATAATCCATTTACCCCGTGAATCATTGTCAAACTACTACCTTGCGCATATAGTAAAATAATAACATTTCACCAAAAAGGAAAATATATATCCATATCTTCAAGCTGTGCTAGGTAGTAAGTAGCATAACTACAGTTTCATTAATATTCCAGTCCACAACCCCTAGTGGAATTTCTTTCTTCACGTTCTTACCTTCTAATGCATTCTCAAGCCATCAAGCATAAGTTCTATACATTGCCTTCCAAATTAGACTAGTATTGGACGATTTTAGCCCAGTGTCGAGTGGTGTGTCATCTATATATTTAGGCATAAAAATATAGTGGTTTGTATTTCCTCAATAGTGCCAGATACTTATGAGTTTTTTTGCTTTGCAAATAGGTAATTGAAATGTCAATTTCTCGATTTTCTCACATTGGCCTAATCCAATGCTAGGTGATAATTGTAGGAATAATTCTCTGAAGAAACAATATTCATTGAATGAAAAGAAATCAGGTGGTCTCTTAGTTATGGGAAGGGAAATAAAAATATCTGCTTCCTTGTAGAACGAGGAGTCAAATATGTGAGTGACTATAAACTTGATTTGCATAGTAATTTATTGGCTATTGACTTTGTAAATAGTCTTATTGTATTTAGGTTATACAGAACATATAACTACCTATAAATTATTATTTATTTTCTGAGAATAACATAACAAGTTTCAACCATTTTGTTGGAATATTATGGGATTTTCAAATTAACGGTCATAGGTTGTCTAGACCCTAGTAACCTTTCATTTATTAATTTCTCCCTTAGAATTTCAATATTCCCATATCCCATCTTCCATCAATGGAATATTAAAAGCTCTTTCCTTTTGAAATGAGTTACTGGTCTGGAGTTGCTTTCTTTGTTCCATGGGCAGATTATTCAAGTTATGCCAATTTAAATAAAAATATTTCCACTTAGTAAGGTACTAAAAAGGTAAAAAATTATTTCGGGTGCTCAGTCCATTGAGCTATCCCGAATGGCTTGGAGAAATGTTCTGCCGGGATAGCTCAACGGACAGAGCACCCGACCGGCAATTGGGACACCCGGGTTCGATTCCCCGTCCCGTCAGACTTTTTTCAAGTCCATTCTTCCT
>KZ310042.1:5936-18022 GCA_000376725.2 Ladona fulva
TGTGGAGGAGTAAAAAACTGTGATATTTTATGCACAGAAAAAGTATCTCCACAGCAGGAAAACACCCACGAAGAGAAGGGGGATGTGAAAAACCTGCGGAATATATAGGAAAGAGTGATAAAGAATAGATTGCATCATAAGTGGTAGAAATTGAATAGAAGATTTTAAAGTTTGTAATACATAGCAGAAACATCATTGTCAATAAAAGGTAACATAACAGGTAATATATAAAAATTAATTCGCTATACGGAATATCAGAAATTGATCCTTGTCATATATATGGATACATATATGTGTATGTAAAACATATCAGTAATCATATTCATAATCATATCATATAAGTTAGAATGACAAAAAAATACAAAAAAAGCGCAATAAGTTACAAAAATTATTAATAATTACAAATTAAAGACATTATAGGCATTAAATCATTAAAGAATACATAGTTATAAAGGAGAGGAAAGAATAATAAATCAGGTAACACTTGAAATGAGAAAGGGAGAGAAAGTAACAGGATAGGGAGTGGGCAAAGAAGGGTGACAGAAGAATAGAATGTAAATAAAAAAAGAGAACAAATAGTGCCTATGCAACTTAGGCCTGCGAAAGATGTTTTATACAAAGTTTCTTGAATGATGATGATGAGGGAGCATTTTGAATTTCAGGCGGGAGTACGTTCCAGAGTCTACAAGCGGTCACGTGAAAAGATTTATTATAAGATCCGGTTTTATATTTAGGGATTTGAAGATTTTGATTTCCTCTTGTGTAACGATCATGGATATTGTTCATAGGGATGAACTGCGAGGAAAGATATTGCGGCATATTATTAATTCTAATTGAGTATAGGCAGGATAAAAGATGAAGCTTCCTTCTAGCATCGAGCTTAAGCAAGGATAAATTCTTGTTCGAATCCGATACATGATCGCTTGTACGAAGGTCGCAGATGAATCGAATGCAGGAGTTCTGGGCTCTTTGTAGTTTCGTCGCAAGTTCATCGGATAAATCCTGGAAAACGATATCGCAGTAATCGAAGTGCGGGAAAATGAGTGAAGATACGAGATTTTTTCTAAGAGAATGAGGAAGGAAAGCTTTTAGTCGTGTAAGAGAGTGTAGAGTCCTGTTTACAATTTTCCGTATTTTAGTAGTTTGATCACCCCAAGTTAGAGATTCGTTGATTATAAGACCTAGATTCGTAACACTTTGGCAGAGCGGGATATTTTCATTGACAATCTTAACGGGGTGTAAAGAAATTTTTTTCAAGATAGAGATGAGTGTAGGATGTCCAATTATAATAGATTGACTTTTAGATGGATTGATTGCTAGTTGATTCGTGATACACCAATCGTTTATCAATGAAATATCAGTGTTCATTTGGTCTATGGCATGGTTGAGATAAGATGCTGGTGAGTGAGTGTAGAGCTGTAGATCGTCGGCATAGAGGTGGTAATTACAATTTAATAGGTTAGCAGCGATATCATTAATGTAGATAGTGAATAGTAATGGTCCGAGGGTAGACCCTTGCGGTACGCCTCTATGGTTTTTAAGCCATATCGATAAATAAACCAACTTTTCCAAAACGCTGAAAGGGCTTAATCCGCGCGGCGGATGGCGCAAATATGCGCAAGGTTTTATTTCAGATTCCTCTTCAGGAAGCTTCAAAGAACATCGTGGTATAAGTCATCCCGTGACACTCGATGTCACTTTCTACTATTTTCCTCGATTTAGGTAAAAATTTGCTCTAAAATAATGGTCCGCCATTTTGTTACGTAAAGTATGTAAATATTTAAGGATGATCATAGATGCTACGTCTTATGAAGGAGAAAGAACATGTTTATAACATAGAATTATTTTTTATCCGATGAATATCTTCGTTTGGGTTCACCAGCGGTTTGAAGTTGAAGATTTTCGCGAAAAATCGAAGTTCGGAATCTTTCGCAAAATTTAGTCAAGTTTGACCCCCTGTATAATTTTAATGCGTAGGATCCAACGTAAATGACCTCCATAGTCGTATGTAGAATTTATTCGAGATTGGTCATGCAAAGTTTCATAGTCCGTACTCAAAAAAAGCGTGTTCGTATTTTTGGCCAGCTTTTTTCGATTCTAGCCCACTGTGCGTTGTCTCCGCCGCCGTCTTTCCGCCACGGTCAAGGCGGCGTTGCAAAATACGATTTGATCTCTTAAAACATTCTCCTGATCAAACCATACATTCATCTAGAAATCAAGAAGTCGCTGCGTGTTTAAAAAAAAATTTCTTCAACATGACTACCTCGAAATGTTTTATAAATTTTTTGTAAGTAAATTATTTTCCAGAAAACTGGTAAGAATGTACAGTAATTTTTTTTCTTTGCATAGCAAAAATTATGTGTTTTTCTAATGTACAAAATATTCTGCGGGTTGAAAATTGGATGAACCGTTCACAATTGAGTTTTATTGTAAATTTTACCCTAGTGGTGCTGCCATCTGTTGAAATTAAATCGCAACTTTTGCCGGGATGAGTAGCTTTAATCCTCTTTCATTGGTATCCCTTCCGGCACCCTAAACCCTCTTTTGCCGCCATAATAAATTTAATGGACTTAATATCTCCTTTTGCGTACCCCATAGTCCTGATTTTGCCAGATAAATTTCAACAACGGCCTTTCAGGATATTCCATCGACCGGTCTTGAACGGTGGTACGAGTTGGAGGCTCGGACGTGCCGCTCCTCGGTGCAGGGCCGCATCCGGCTGCGTTTGTGGCTTTCCACCAGAGAGGACAGGGGGACCTCTGAAGAAGAAGACGACCACTGGGCGCAGTCGAGAAGACAAGCGACGCTCACTCACCTTCTTCTGGCACACCAACTGCGCACGCATAAGGTGATTCTTCTCATTGTCTACTTCGAAAAGGAGTGAAAAAACGGAGGAGCTATATTTTCTTTGGCTACAATTATGATTGATGATAGTAATAGTACATACTTTATTGATACATCAGATTCACATAATTTTCCAGTGAGGATACCGAAGGAGAACTGATGAGTCGTCAGATCGACGAGTGCTATCTCCATATTGCAACACATTCTGCGCATTATTTGTACCACGTCACATTACTATTCTATCATACAATAAATGTAAATATCATATCGCATAGCTACCATAGAAATAATATATTTATATAATTCATTTTACATAACATTTTACACAATAAAGTATAGCTATTATAATACATTAACTACTCTTCTAGCCTGAATGCAACAGATTGTATAACCCCACAAAATAACTCACAATTAAAGGCATTTCCTTTTAAGAGCATTAAAAATTAGTTTTTTGGTAATCATTTTGCCAAATATTGTGAAGTAGGTACATGCAAATACAACGATCGCCATTTTTAGCTCCCTTTGTGGCATTCCTAATAAAAGTGATATTCAATATTTATTCCTTTTGTACAGAAAACTATTATTATGAAATCCTTTTATTTATAAAATGATAAGTTTAACTATGTATGAAACCAATGAGGAACCCCGGACTCCCGATAGCCAAGTGGGCAACGCGTTCGGCTTCAGTGAAAGCGGTCCCGGGTTCGATTCCCGGTGGGGGCCTACGTGCGAAATGACCTTAGCTACCGAAGCACTTTTAAGAACACCTTCGACTGCACAGACAGAAAACCTTCAGTTCACTTCAGAAGGGTGTTCACTGTAGCTCACTCAAATTCAAAGGAAGGGATATTTCATTGGGTAAAAAGGGTATTCTATGACACAATGAGGTTCAACTGGAACCAAATCTACCGCACATTTCTGAGTGTGAAAAATGTTTCCTTCGGAGAAGTTATTCATAGCTCCATGTCCACCCAGGGCGCCCCCTGCGAGTGGAGTGGCGAACTGCCTCCAGTGGCGCAGGCCATTCTGCACCAGCATGCTATTCAGGGCGACGTCTCTGAGCTACAAGCGACCGCTGGAAGATGGCTCGCGCTGAGCAGACTGGCGATGGCCCCGGCTAGCACACCCGTGAGGAAGGCACCGCCTCACGCCTCCCTGCACGACAGGAGGAGTACTCACGACACTCTGCAGACACTGCGGCAGCCTTCCGGAAACCTCTCCGGGAGGTTAGATTACGATATGCAACCTCTCTTGAGATCACGTTACGTCAGCCACGCGTTAAGGCTATTATTATATTGATAAAGATTCATACATATGTAGATAGAAAAAAATCTTCCTGGATTTAAAAAATAAAAGAAGATCAATAAATTCTTGTCTTTTTTATAACGTAAATCTATTAAATGAAGATGTTTAAAGATAAATTTTAAGATATAATTATGAAAATGTATTTTTTATTTTCTCCAAAATTTGCGATAATGATATGTATGCAATAAACACTAAAGGCCTGTTTACACGGTGCATTAACTTGTACAAGTTAATGTACGAATGCATGAACCACCAAAAATGCACTGTGTAAACATATCAAGTTATGCGAATGTATGAATGCCTGAACGGAAAATAGAACATGTTCTAATTCCGTTCATGCATTCGTGCATTTTCCACTCGTGTTTCAGAGGAACCTGGTGGTAGAAAACGGAAACGGATTACGTACAAGTTTTCATGCATTTTTAGGAAGCGCATTATAAGATTGTTTTTTCTCCTCGAAAAAGCGCATCATTTAAATGTTTAACAGATATCCTGCATCTGAATGTCATTTCTTATTAGGCCAAGGATTTCATAAAATTGCTCCTCCGGCATCCTCATAAAATTACGGAAGGCATCCCTATCTTCGACCACCAGTTCTTCATGGACCATGTTGAGCATCCCTCGTCATCCTTCTCTCCTTTGGATCCATGGCCTTGTCCACATCGACCTTCTCCTTCGTCCATTAACCATAACTCCGGCTGCCATCACCATGGATATTAATGTTACAGCAGCGGTTACAGTTCTAACCTCGTCAAGATCCATGTCGTTCATACAAAATGAGCGTATTCCTAAATGTGCCAAGTCAAAAGCAGGCGAGGGAGGTCCAAAGAGGTGCAAATGTCTAAACAGGAGAGCGGAGTCTAAAGGAAGCAGAGGTCAAAATAAATGTACAATCAACAATTAGCACGGAAAAACACAGAACCAAGCAAGCAAGGTAGCTGAAAGTGACGATTTCTACCGACGGATGTCCCCACGGAAAACTAATTAAGGAAAAACCATAGGCAGAATATGTGATAAATGAACTGCTTCCGAGTTGTCGATATCTGTTAAACATTTAAATGATTCACCCCAAGGAGAAACCAAGTCATCTTAACCCTTTTCCTTATTTAAATGATGCGTTTTTTTGAGGAAAAACAAAAACAATCTTATAATGCGCTTCCTAAAAATGGATGAAAACTTGTACGAAATCATTTACCGTGTAAACACTCATTCATGAATTTCGTTCATGCTAACGTACATTTTTATACATGAAATGGTTCATGCATTCGTACATTAACTTGTGCAAGTTAATGTACTGTGTAAACAGGCCTTAAGACCATGTTCAATATTCCATATATTTGGCATTGTTTCGACCATTCCATTAATTTTCGATAGTTGTTCCACGTGCAGGCCACAGACATCCTTCATGAGCATTTCATTCATCTATAGTGTTTCACATTCAAGTTCATAAGTGTTCCATTTGATGTTATGCGTGTTGTGGTATGCTATTACTTTTTGCGGTAAATCTTTGAAAGCGGTTCCACAGCTCAAAAAATCATAGCTCTAACACCAATTATCGTACGTTTATAATTCATACACCGTTATTTAGAGCAAGGAACGCGCATTAAAGATACGAAACTTCATAACCAAGAAAACTATAATTTTTTAGATATTAGCTTACGAAAATCACTCTTTTCAAGTCTTTTTCGACGTTTTTTTCGCCATTTTTGGAGCTTTTCCGAACTACCGATAGGGCAATATGTACTAACTAACTTCACATCTAAACTATACCGTATTTCCATATTCCGACAAGCTTACGGGCGCGTGGAGTGAAACAGGGGTGCTAGGGTGGGACGGTACCAAGCATAGAGTAAGGATAGATATATCCTTACTCTATGGTACCAAGGCCGTATATTGCCGTTTTTTGAAATTTTTGGGGCGGTTTTTCGGTCACATCGGCGTTGGTAAACACCGATTTCTCGGGAAAATAGCGGAAAATCACCATTTTCAGCAACGGAAGACTGTTCCGGTGAGATGTTGGATGATCAAAAAATGTGAAAAAACCTTCCCATATTTTACTTTTCTTTCGTTATTTTCGGTTGCATATTTTCGGCTATTCCTGCTTTTCAAGGTCTCAATCGCCTTTTTGGTAAATATTTCATAGTGGTTCGTCATGTAAGAGATTGTTGTTTAAAAAAGCCAAAGGAAGCCACTCAACCCAACCCAACCCATACCGCAGAAAATATACGCGATAGAGATTGTTGTTTAAAAAAAACAAAGGAAACCACACAACCCAACTCTACCCAACCCAACCCAGACCGCAGAAAAAAAGGCGATATAGACGAAAAATAACATCGACACGTCGAAATGTTGTAGAGAATGTAAGAGATTGTTGTTTAAAAAAACCAAAGGAGGCCACACAACCCCAACCCTACTCAACCCAACCCAGACCGAAGAAAAAAAGGCGATATAGAAGAAAAAAAACATCGACACGTCGAAATGTTGTAGAGAATGTAAGAGATTGTTGTTTAAAAAAACCAAAGGAGGCCACACAACCCCAACCCTACTCAACCCAACCCAGACCGAAGAAAAAAAGGCGATATAGAAGAAAAAAAACATCGACACGTCGAAATGTTGTAGAGAATGTAAGAGATTGTTGTTTAAAAAAACCAAAGGAGGCCACACAACCCCAACCCTACTCAACCCAACCCAGACCGAAGAAAAAAAGGCGATATAGAAGAAAAAAAACATCGACACGTCGAAATGTTGTAGAGAATGTAAGAGATTGTTGTTTAAAAAAACCAAAGGAGGCCACACAACCCCAACCCTACTCAACCCAACCCAGACCGAAGAAAAAAAGGCGATATAGAAGAAAAAAAACATCGACACGTCGAAATGTTGTAGAGAATGTAAGAGATTGTTGTTTAAAAAAACCAAAGGAGGCCACACAACCCCAACCCTACTCAACCCAACCCAGACCGAAGAAAAAAAGGCGATATAGAAGAAAAAAAACATCGACACGTCGAAATGTTGTAGAGAATGTAAGAGATTGTTGTTTAAAAAAACCAAAGGAGGCCACACAACCCCAACCCTACTCAACCCAACCCAGACCGAAGAAAAAAAGGCGATATAGAAGAAAAAAAACATCGACACGTCGAAATGTTGTAGAGAATGTAAGAGATTGTTGTTTAAAAAAACCAAAGGAGGCCACACAACCCCAACCCTACTCAACCCAACCCAGACCGAAGAAAAAAAGGCGATATAGAAGAAAAAAAACATCGACACGTCGAAATGTTGTAGAGAATGTAAGAGATTGTTGTTTAAAAAAACCAAAGGAGGCCACACAACCCCAACCCTACTCAACCCAACCCAGACCGAAGAAAAAAAGGCGATATAGAAGAAAAAAAACATCGACACGTCGAAATGTTGTAGAGAATGTAAGAGATTGTTGTTTAAAAAAACCAAAGGAGGCCACACAACCCCAACCCTACTCAACCCAACCCAGACCGAAGAAAAAAAGGCGATATAGAAGAAAAAAAACATCGACACGTCGAAATGTTGTAGAGAATGTAAGAGATTGTTGTTTAAAAAAACCAAAGGAGGCCACACAACCCCAACCCTACTCAACCCAACCCAGACCGAAGAAAAAAAGGCGATATAGAAGAAAAAAAACATCGACACGTCGAAATGTTGTAGAGAATGTAAGAGATTGTTGTTTAAAAAAACCAAAGGAGGCCACACAACCCCAACCCTACTCAACCCAACCCAGACCGAAGAAAAAAAGGCGATATAGAAGAAAAAAAACATCGACACGTCGAAATGTTGTAGAGAATGTAAGAGATTGTTGTTTAAAAAAACCAAAGGAGGCCACACAACCCCAACCCTACTCAACCCAACCCAGACCGAAGAAAAAAAGGCGATATAGCCGAAAAATAACATCGACAGGTCGAAATGTTGTAGAGAATGTAAGAGATTGTTGTTTAAAAAAACCAAAGGAGGCCACACAACCCCAACCCTACTCAACCCAACCCAGACCGAAGAAAAAAAGGCGATATAGACGAAAAATAACATCGACACGTCGAAATGTTGTAGAGAATGTAAGAGATTGTTGTTTAAAAAAACCAAAGGAAGCCACACAACCCCAACCCTACCTAACCCAACCCAGACCGCAGAAAAAAAGGCGATATAGACGGGAAATAACCGCGACACGTCAAAATGTTGTAGAGAATCTCTATATCGCCTTTTTTTCTGCGGTCTGGGTTGGGTTGGGTAGGGTTGGGGTTGTATGGCTTCATTTGGTTTATTTAAACAACAATCTCTTACATTCTCTACAACATTTCGACGTGTCGATGTTATTTTTCGTCTATATCGCCTTCTTTTCTGCGGTCTGGGTTGGGTTGGGTAGGGTTGGGTTGTGTGGCTTCCTTTTTTTCTTAAACAACAATCTCTTACATTCCCCAAAATATTTTCACGTTTTGAGCTTCTTTTTCGTCTCTTTCGCGTATATTTTATGCGGTCTGGGTTGGGTTGGTTTATCTTGCGTGGTGTACCTTTTTTTTAAATTATATAAAATATTTAAATTAGTGTCACTTTCTTTACGTATGTACAGCTCTTTCCTCGGTCACGTCGTTCCAAACGGAATTATTTCCGGCGCGTGTCAGGGCTCTGTAGCTGCACAGTAACGGTATACGTTGCGGGAGGATGTGTAAGTAGTCATAAAACCCCTTCCACGTGGAAAAACCCTAAGCACAATGGGACGGTCATGACGTTTTAGGCGCTGTCTTCGTTGCAAATAGGGAATATTTTGTCATTTCACGTCCAGTTTTTCTGACGCGTGGTTCCTATGGAGTGCGACGCTGTGACTGCTGTTTTACACTTCGATCTGCGTTGGTGAAATATATTTCTCCATCGACAGCTTTCGATTTCTTAGAGAAACACGGTTGCCTGTTACCGAAGAATGGGCAGACGTGTCCTCGTTGTGGGAATATCCTCCACTACAACGACAAAAAACATCTTTGGCGGTGTTACGGGAAGCTGAGAAACCCGAAAACGAGGAAGTCAGTAAGATGCCAATTTACCGCCTCGCGGCATAAGGGTAAGTGTTTTTTATATTGGAACTCTTATTTTGTCGATATGCAAAATGTTTTAAAGAAAATAATCTGCTTATCCATATCCGATATTAAATCGTCGAACAGGTAACGTGAGGAGAACCACTTCAGAGGAATGCAAAAAAAGAAATTGAACAATAGATAAATAACAGTCAGTTTTTTCCATTTTTTTATCATCCAACATGTCACCGGAACAGACTTCCGATGCTAAAAATGTTGATTTACCGCTATTTTCCCGCGAAATCGGTGCTTGCTTACGCCGAATTGACCTAATACCGCCCCCAAAGTTACTTAAAACGGCAATATACGACGTCGATACCGTCCGACCCTAGCACCCCTGTTTCACTCCGCGCGCCCGTAAGATTGTAGGGGTTTGGGAATTCCGAATATTCATAGAAAACGCATACTCCTGGTTTGTCCTTCGCGCGAGAAATTTCCTTGAAATCGCAAGAGTGTCAACTCCTCGATCCCTGGGGTATCTGGTGAGCAAATGACAGAACTACAGGCAAATCCATCATGGAGGAGTGAAAAATCGGTAGTTGTCCACTTAAAATGAGTGCCATTACCGTAGTTTTTAGGAAAATTCTAAACTAAAAACATATCCTAAATGCGCAAAGTTTACAGTGTACGTGGTCAAAATTTGGTGAAAATATGAGCATTTTCTGTGGGTGAAAAAAAAGGCTGTCGAACCACTATCAAATATTTACCCTTTTTGCTTGTTTCAAAATATTGATTCCCCTTTAAACCACTGTTAATCCTTTTAGACCATGCAAATGGTGTAGTGAAAAGAGTTCAGGAACATGTATGTCTAGATTTTATGCTCCAAGGTCGAATGATGGATCAAATGATAAGAATTTGTATGTTGAATGGAACTTAAATAGAATTGAATGATTTCAGGAGGAGTCCTCGGCCAAGAAGAGGAGGAAAACGACCTCCTACAAAGGGCAGAAGGAGGGGCAAAGGAAGTAGAATGGGAAATGCAGGTGTGCACAGGGAATCCATTGATCTTCGACTGCTCTTAAAATCACTGCAGCAACTAGAATTCAAATGGGGTAATACCGAACCACTCTCCAGAGAAGAGGTGAGTTCCATTGATTGCTTTGAGGATCCATTGAATACAACTTGCCAACTTTATGACTCATCATTTATTCTTGAATACAGACTCTTGCTTTCCTCATCACACAAATTTTATGGTTTCAATAAAGCTGAAACTGAATGAAAAAGTTATGAGATAATCCTATTCTTTTCCTGAAAATAAATCTTCTCCAGGTTGATTGTGTACATATAGACCACCTCTTCCAATAGGTTAACCTTTCTCACTGTCTCATTTGTCATATAAGGTGTAATCAAGTTTCATAGTTTTATTACTTAGTTTTTCTACCAACATTTCTTGGTTTAAACTCTTTTTGCACAGAATAGTGTGCTTGATTTCCTATTGAATTTCTCATAACTCTTTTGCAATGGAGTTGTCAATAGTGTGCCAAAATATTTATACTGCTCTAGTACTCCTGTCATATTGAACATAATTTCTCCATTTTTTCCTCTTTCCACTTACATTTTGGACAACAGTATACGTTTTGTTTTGTCCTTATTAATATGAAACTTTTCCTTGAAAACTTCTACTGCAAGACTCCCATATGTCTCCTAGCATTCTCTGCTGTTCCTTGACAGGAATAAGCAATCGACTGTCACTATAAATTGTCCCTCATGGACTATTTCTGACACTCTATCTCATAGACTTTGCTTAATTGTGAAGAGTTATAGGAAATAATTCAGCCTGCCTTAAACCTTTTTCAATACCAAATTGCTCAGAAATTTTCCCAAAACAATAATTCTTCACAAAGCATTTAATGCTTTTGAAGGCCATCCTTGATAGTCTAATTATTTTGTTTAGTGTTGCTGAATTCTTCCATGGCTTCCAAAAAGTTTTCCACAGAGTCATGCGATGGCTGAAAATGTATGTTAACCTGACTAATTCCACATTATACTCAAAGGACTTTCCTTTCCTTGGGATAAAAATCTGGTCTATTGTTGATCCTTCATGAAGCTCTCGAAGTATGTTTTTTACTATTGTTCAAAATCTAATTGTCTTGTATTAACTCAGCTCCTTGAATGTACCCTAGACTGCCCCTGTAATTTGCACTCACTGATTTGTCATATTTTTATGAATATGACCCCCTGGGGCACATTCCTCAGGAATTTTCTCTGATTTCCACCAATAGATTGTGAACTTAAGAAATCGGCAACTCTTTGCGATATATAATTATTTTAGCAGTAATTCTATCATTTTTAGTGTCTAATTGTTCTGCAATTCTTTGATAGCACCTCTATTGCTTCTATATCTTCTTCATTCCTTTCATCTGCTTCTTCATCTCCATTCTCCTCTATCCCAAATGAATCCTGATTGAGCATACTCTCTTTATTTCATCTCCAATTTTCACTCTCTAACTCTGCAAAACATAACTAGGGTTGGGCCGCTGAGTTGTGATCTGTGCTCCGCCTACGAGGTGTTTCAGGGGTTGGGGAGCCGTAGCCAACAGTAAGTCCCGATTTTGGGCGGGAAGCCTGAAAATCCGTACAGCAGTGCAGTTCTATATTTTTTTATAGAAGTCAGTTGAGCTCTCTCTCTTTCTCTCTCTCTCTCTAACTCTGTCGGTCGTGACTGCTTGGAGGCTCATTTCGCTGCAATTCTCGTTCTTTGTAATATCTTGGTAAATTCTTTGTTTTATAGTTTAGGTTAGTTTTTAGTCCTAGATTTTATTCCTTTTATCACTTATATTTCATAGTTATTTACAGATTTTTGTCTTTATTGTTTAAAGTGATTTAACTTGTAGTTTTTTGTTTTCTTTA
>KZ310043.1:1828-17870 GCA_000376725.2 Ladona fulva
TTGACGAAAGGTTTGGATAGTATTTTCAAACAGAAGAAAATTAAGATCTGTTATGTCAGCGATCTTAATTTGAAGAATTTACTTGGCTCCACTAAAGATAAAGTCCCTCTTCTCCATAAGTCTGGCATTTATCAGATTACCTGCCCAGATTGCAACCTTAAATATATTGGCCAAACAAAAAGACGGGTGTTAATTAGATTTAACGAACATATAGCTCATTTTAAAGCAGGCAGATACTCAAATTCTAGTGTAGCTAGTCATATGCAAGAGCAAGCTCATAATATTTCATTAGAAGACTTAAAGTTATTAATAAACATAAATTACGGTTTTAATGCTTGGGAGAATTTATATATTTATAAGAATCGTCATTCCATCATGAATTATAACTTAGACTTTGATAAAAGATTGTATTGTTTATTGGACTCCGCTGGTTGATTCTCTTTTGTTTTGTGACTGTCTCTACAGCCTGGGCTGTTCACTGTCAGCCACTTTCTCGCCTCAGAAGATGCACTCAGGGAGTGCGAAACGCGTGTAAGGCTTGACGTTCCCGTTTTTGGTGGTTTTTGGATTTTGTGACCCTTGTTACATTTTGCCACCAGCGGCACTCCACTTAGTCAGTAGCGATGTCAGCGGAGAGTAAACATATTCACAGACAAAAATACAGTGGTATGTACCTTGAGATACGAGTCCAATTCGTCCCGTGACCGAGCTCGTAAGTCAAAATTCGCAAATCAATTTTCGCTAAATAACTCTAAGTACCAAAATAACACAAAGTTAAAGCAACACGAAAAAAATACTTCTGCGACGAGGTAAAAACGTGAATTGAACGTGCAAGATTCGCAAATCTGAGCAGTGGCTTGCTATGCCAACTGGCTGTGACTTCACCGAAGCTGGCTCGTATCTCAGATTTAGGCAAAAAATAGACATAGTGGCTTGTAACTCAAAAAACTCGTATGTTGGGGCACTCGTATCTTAAGGTACCATTGTATATTCTAATTAGGCATTTCCGAGTAAATACAGAACACTGAGTTTCTGACACGTGAACTTCTGTACATGGGTGTGTAACACTCCATGTTCTATAGAATTTGGAAAGAATCGAACATAGAAAGGCTCTTTCAGAAAGTTATTCCGAAGAGACCTGTGCGATAATGCTTCCCAGCATCATATCTTTTTCTATCGTCGCAAGAACTCTTAGCCATTAATGTTTAGCTGATTGAGAACGGATATTCATAATTCATGCACGTTTAACGTTTTTATACGCAAACCGTTCTTCCCCTCATCTAAATGGAAATGACGCTTTGAGACGGCCATTGTTGAGTGGTAGCAGGAAATTGGTTATCTGGTTAGAGCGAGGGAGATTTGCCGTCTCCATTATGAAGATGACGGCAAAGGTACTCGGAGCGAAAAATGTATCCACTTCATTTTACAGATTGCTAAAGCAGAAAATTGCTAATGAGGGAAAATCGTCCGCAGTTTGTAGATCGATCAAAGTGGCTCTTCCTCATCCTCTAAAAATGATGAAAAGCTAATAAAAAATGATCGGTTCGATGGAAAGGAAGTTCTCCGACAACGTCACGCTTCCTTCCGCTCGTTTTATGCTTTGTTAACATTTGTGATCGATTTTCAGAGGATTCTTGCCATGTGTCAAATGGATCCCTTCAATCATACTCATGAATATTTAGGATAAGACCCCACCTAACTACAAACGTGAACCACGGGGAAATGTGCGCAGCATTCTTAACCGAAAGCACGGCTGCAATATTGATTATCAATTACTATCTTATTCAGAAAGCGACGGATGGATTTGAAATGCAAATAAACGAGCTGCAGAGGGTATTTTTTCAGCCGGGCAAATTATCAATTATGATTAAATCGGAGAGGAAGTGTTTGACATCTAACACTGATAAATAGTTACAATCGCCACGGCGATACGACGAGAACTTTAAAATTATAAAGGTGACACATCCTGTAATAAATAAGGGATTTTGGAATACGAAACAATGGGTTTTACGGGAGAGATAGTTAATAATTGTAATGAGTAAACAGTCTATAAAAATCCACTCATTTTTAACTGTCATGGTATTTCCTGTTGGATTTGTCAGGAATCGTTTACTCTGTCTTTTATTTTTCTTTTGTATGTACAATGTGCCACATTAAAAAGTTTACAATTCTCCATCAATTTTATTTCCTTAACACTTTTCACGTTTTCACTTGTGTTTTCTAGAGGATTCATTCACATAAAGACATTCAGGAATGTTTAACACGCATATGTTTACTGTAGTCACCAACGGTTTTCACAAAAAGAAATCGCATTAGTGAAATGTTCACCTGTAACAAATAAATTAGTTGGTTGCGTTCAGAATTCGATACTGAGATTATTCGCATACCACGAAGGAAAATGTAGTGGAACGTCCTTCATCTGGTAAATAGTGCACGATCAAAGAGATGGATTGAGGGAAAGGGAGAAAACGGCGATAAGAAGGTTTCAACAAAGAAATAAATTAATAGTGTACTTATTCAGGTGAGGCTGAGACTAAAAAGGCCTGACTTTCCATATAACCTTAGAAATAACCCATAGGTGAGCATAAAATGTATAGTTTATATGTTACCGTGATCTTAAGATAGGAGCCACAAATTATGAATAACGGGAAGCATGCAGTAATATGTATTAATAGAACTGCCATAATACTTTCATAATTGTTTCATAATAATTGACAGGTTAGCCGGCTAAGGAATTTTTTACAACGATTCACCAAAGCTTATGGCAGGTATCTCAAATAAGTTAACTTTCTTGTAAAGCATACTTATATATACTTTTATTTATTACTATGAATTGAACGTTTTTATCCCTCTCAACACGCAGCGTTTAAAGTGATTTTGATGCTCGCAGTGATTTAATGTGGTCAGAATCTCAGAGCTCTCTCTAGTCTCAAACTCCTAAACACACAGTTATGATTCTATAGATAACACGAACAGACACGTTCATGATATTTCTCAAATAATGGTATTATATAATCTACAGACATAGTCCTGTCATTAACTTTGTTATTATATTTCTTTAATTCACTAAGACTGCTTGATAGATAAGGAGAATAAAAACAGAATGAACTATGCCTAACATGAATTCTGAAGAAGTTGTTTTTATTAAGATTCAGAGGCAAAATTGACTGCTGGAAAATATTTTGGAAGAAAATCATAGCGTATAAGTGCTCGTGTATTAAATTATTCAATGGGAAGGTATATTTGTATACCGTGATTGTTAAAACAATTCCAATCTTGCAAATTCAAACGCCAGCCAGGTTTCCAAAGAAATCTTCAGAAAAGAATTCATAACGTCTATTTACTATCTTTTGCTCCAAATCTTCCTCTTCGTCGAAATGATTATGATGAATTTGATTAAGAAAAATTACCCAAAATTGTGCAGGAAATGTACGTGAATAATATATATAATATTCCTTGACAAGAATACCGGTGATTAAGTCGAAGTCCTCTAATTCCCGACCTCAGTCTGTAATCACTGCTAACTGTGATGTCTTGAAAGGTGATGATAACGAATTTTTCAGATTGTTTCGCTGTTTTTCTAAAGAATCGAGGTCGTAACCGGAGGTAATACTTAACGACTCCTGCCTCGAATGTAAACGAAAGAAGAGTTTACTTCCACCGTGTTAAATTCGCCTAATGAGGAATCAAAACCTTCGCACGCAAAAATCAAACAATCACGCGACTGCCGGATAAGAAAAAAACGAGAAAGCTTCGAAAGAGAAAAATGGCGGAAATCAAATAGGGCGATCGATCGATTAGTCCCCATTAGAACGTGACTTTTGCGCGAATCTTGGTCTCTCGGAAGAGCAAATCCGTGGAAAAAATCGGTAAACACGTCAGCCGCGCACAGTTCCCGCTCCCATCTTTCGTCCCCCACCCCATCAAACTTAACTCCGCCCCCGTTCTCCCCCTGCCCCATCCCCGTCATTTTCCATCCGCCCCTGGGCTCTCATCCAACGCAATGTTTGTTTTTCCCTCCCACGTCCCCCTTGATTTACGTCCGATAAATTCCAGGGATCAAGCCACACTTAATTATACGTTGTAAGACTGGAAAGAACAGCTCTGCTCAACCCGATATGGGTGGACCACGAAATGATCCACTCCTCTCCCTCGGGCTTCCAAATACCTCCTCCAAAAACTCCTTATTTTTGCCTCCTCCTCAAGTCCTGCATCTTCCAATTTACCAATCTTCCCGTTGCCAACCTCTTTCCTGACCCTTCTCCCTCCAATAGCTCATCCTATCTTCCTCCATCGTGGTACACTCCCTCTTTTCAACTCCCTCACTCTATTCTACTGTCTCATTGGAGATTCCACCTCTTAGACGCACCTGCTCGCCTCCACCTCCTCGTTCTAATCTATACACTTGGAATATAAAATGAGGAGATTTTCGGAGGAAAGGAGGTATAGCCGGAAAAAAGAAGAATCACTTGCGGCGGTTTAAGTGTTTTAGAGGGCGTCGAGGTTGTGTAGGTAGACACTGGAACCATCGGGGGAGAGGTGGGTTGCGGGATGAAGAGGTAGTTCTTGACTGTTATGAACCGGTAAGGATCTGCTGAGTTGTCCTCTTCTTGCAGTTGTAATCTTCCTCGACGTTAAATCTCCTTTTAAGGGATCAGATTGAGGTGTTTTAACTCTGAAAGTTAACTCTACATTGTACCAAAGGGTGTACATACGTGTGCCTAAACATTTTTATGACGTTCATATATCTGGGTCAGTAGCAACTTCCATTACATTCCGCTGGGCATTTAAGTATCATTACTTCGGTTGAGTATTAGGATAGGACAAAAGGGAATGTTATATTTCATTTCTGTTTTATCTGTTTACATTTATTTTAATTTTTTCAAAACTTACAGCGAATATACCAGGAACTCATTTTACATGTCTCACTATGGAGCAATCAGCCAGGCTGAAAGGCCAGTTGGAACATCAACCCCTCCATCAATTGCAACTGAAATCCTTTTCAATTAGGAGAGGGAAAAGGCTTACCAGGAAGGATAACGAGTTAGATAGTTTGTCCTTAGTTTCCTCACAGATTCAGAATGTTACGTGTGGAAAAAACTACACTTAAGGGCAGCAAGATGACCGTATGAATAATACTGTTCATGGCACTCAATAAGGAGTGACTAAAATGAATCATGTTAATCAGTACAGTCATGAGCAAAAAAAACTCAAAAATTGCGGGTAACATAAGATTACTCTTAAAAACTCCTTCAGTGGAACATGTTGCAACACTGTAAGGAGTCAATCTCAAAGATAACGCTAGTTATTTTCGCTGCGAATGTGGGGGGGTCCGGTTTAAAGAAATGGTAGGAACATCGCGAGCGGCTCCCGTAGGTGACACCCATTTAGAAGGACGGACCTAATTTTAAGAAAGAAATTGATGGAAACGTTGCGTATACGCGAAGGCAGCTCTAACGTATGAGTTAAAGACAGTGCAGATTGAATGAATTCGGAATTTAGAATCGTCAATCAAGTCGAATACGTCTTTTCACCGCAGTCATATTTTCTTACCTATTGTCACCAACATTATCAGAAATATGTCCGATATGTAATCTCAGAAAACTGTTCCAAAAAGTGATGGCGAACCTTATCTCGGATATATCAAATGGATCCTTAGTAATAATATTTCTATTAACACTAACCTTTGCAAATTTGCGTAAGTGGGTTCAGGTATTGAAAGTAATGAAACAGGAAGTTAACGACTTCCTAAATGTTATTAGTGATTATTTTATTATTTGGTGCTGATAACGTTTTCAGTAATATGTGTAGATTGTTTTAGGGTGTTTTTCATTATTTTTGCCTTAATTTTCATCGATACAAAATTTGAAAGTAATTTATTAGTAAAGTAATCGAAAACGAACACCGAAGGGATCTGCGATCAATAATAAAAGTAGTAAATTCATTCTTTCAGAAATGAGTTCGAATGCAGGTGATCCAAGTTACTCCTGATGCACCGCTTATTACTCCTTAGCAACTTCTCTTAAAGAAAAACCAATCAACTCTAAGAGTTAAATATTAAGCTAAGGGAGCATAATATGTTCTGCGGTAATTCCTGGGAATGTGAGCGGAAAGAAGTTTTCAAGGAATATATGTTGTTTAAATCTCCTAACCGAATTTTATGTGTGCGTTAAGTTCTTATCGAGGCTATAACTAAAAATCATAAATGCTAAGGAATGAAGAAAGAATATTCTAGTTTTCCTTGCAACTTCGTTCCACAAATTCCAGCGAATGTGATAAAATTTAATCGTAATCGTAACTTCTTTGATGCACTTTACTTCCTATTTGCTCAATTACTTATTTATTACGTGACAGAACTTAGCTATAAGTGTTTCTTCTTCTTATCTACTTCAAGAATACAGTAATTTGTAACTCTCGATTTACTATTCTACATTCCGAGTCATTCCTTATGACGTAATAAAAAATTGTCGTCGAAAGAGAAATTACTAGGGTGACGGTTAAGTTATTGCCTATTTGTGGAATCTCCTAATATACATGATACAAGCTTATCACTCCTATCCGAATTAAAGGTGAGAGCAGCGGTGAATCTCTGCTTGCTACATTTCTGGAAGAGCCAATACCAACCGTACGGGTGGTTGGAGTAATTGAAGTCCCGAGATTTGAAACAACTAAAGTTGCCTTTTCTTGAATTTTGTGCCTGCTTAAGGTGTCTGCCCACATGTCCATTAATTCTTCTTCAGCATGCTTATGAAGAGCTACATTTTATTGCTTAGCATTGTGCCCAATACAGCCCGATGTCGCGATGTTAACTTATCCGAACCCTGTCGAAGCGGAAGCGATGATGAATTTCCGTTTCCTGGATAATCACGTGCGCCCCCCTCTCATCCGCCTCCGTTAATTTTCATAATATTTCAGGTACCACATCCGGGAGGTTTTGTAAACATCTCGATACCGAAAAGCGTAATAGGTGAGATTTTTAAACGACGATTCTTGCCAAGTGCAGGATTAACTTCCCTTTTCATTATATTCCGCCATCGTCACCTCCGCCACCACAGTCACCAATAACGTTCGTTCTATTGGACGAATAATTAGTGTTTTTTCTTTCTTTTAAACTTTTATTTTCCTTTTTTAATGTACATAAATGTGCTAATAAAACATTAATTAGAATTGTATCCAAGTGTATCAATTATATAATTCTTTCCATCTCTCGTACCAAGTACCGAGCCAACTTCGGCCAAGAACGATACGATATAGATGTTCGCAGGCGTCTTTTCATCCTGCAATGGCTCTAGCGGTGTATGCCTCAAGCATACATTTAAAAGACCGCCTGCATCATAACCGTCATCCTTCATTCTCTGATAGTTCATAGAAATATTTTCCAAGTACGAAGATAACGTCTTCAACACGTGCGGTCTCCACTCTTCCCTCTCGTCGAATCTGCATTCATCTGCTTTTAAGGAACCTTTCCTTAAGGAACCTTCATTCATCTGTTGCTACTTCTGAAGGAAATGGAAAATACTTTGCTAGTATCTGCATCTGTTGCTACTTCTGAAGAAAATGGAAAATACTTTGAGAACTATATGGATAGTCGACTAACATAAGTTAGTGGTTCGAAGATTGCCTTACATATTGCAAAGATTAAAACTTCAAGGCGTCAGTGATTGCGTTACGTAGTTTGTAATAGATATACCTCCACCCTAAAGTGCGATATGAATCAGTATCTGCGCATTTATATCCGTGGAATTTTGTATAGCGGTCTTGATGAGGAGGCTAAGTACTCTCGCGCGAGCTGCTGCAATCCAAACCAAACTATTTAAAGTATTTTCCAAGTGTTTCGAGCACAGTCAACGTCATATTGATTAATTGTTACTTAAAGAAGTTAGTTGACAATCCTCACCTCTCTCATCGTTGTGAGGGGAATGTATTGATTTCTCTGACCATCTTCTACGTAAATAAGAATTAGATTAGATAAGAATCAGATTATCAGTGCAAACTGTTCGACAGGAAACGAATTTGGAATTGCCCTTACATTACTCCATCATAAATTCCCTTTGGAATCAGGAATAGAGAAGTCAACTTTGTGTTACAATCCATAGTAAGACATTTCAGGAGTTCGCGGCGTTCCCAGACGTTAAAAAATTGAGTAAGCGTGCGCAAACGAGCATAAGTCACAAGAAAAAGTTCCATTATTAGACGAAGCTGCATACGGAGCTTTCAGTATAACTCATATTGTTCAAGAGTTTTGTATTCCATAATGAATACACACACAAAGTTAATCAGGGATCAGGAAAAATAACATAACATCGCAAAATCGGGCTGTATTGGGCACAATGCTAAGCAATAAAATGTAGCTCTAGATTCTCTAGCTTATACTATGAGAAAAATGAAAAGTATTCCATTCATCAAGATATGGCACTAGAAAATATTTCACATGCAACTTGCATTATCTGTTCCTCCAAAGAAATTTGGATGCCCATTTTATATCACGAGTCTGCCGTCGTCTTTCTAGTAACGTGTCTGAATTAAAGATGAAAAATGAGCAAATGAGCGTTAGCCGATATATATCTGAAATCAACATTTTTACTGGATTTTAAGAGGTAAGCACGTAAACGTTTCTTCTCGAAAAACACGACCCAGGAACCCTATCACCATTATAAATTAGCTTGTACTGCATATTTAATGAAAGAAAATAAGAGTATTTTAAATTTTCTGCACAAGAAAATGAGGAAGATGACATCACGAAAACCAAGTGAAATCTTGAGATGAGATAAAGCCACAAGATGCTTCTCTCTCTTAGATGCGAGGAAAATATTGTCCAGAGAAAACGTGAAAATGTTGACACCAAGGAAGAAGTCACGTTTTAAAAATAGTTTAGAGAAGATAGAGGACGGCTCCATCAACTTAAGGAATTAAATGTCATGTGAACTTCTTTAACCGTATCTCTTGATGGAATCAAGTTATTTAGGCTTAATATTGTGGCGGGATTCTATTTTAAAACAAAAGTTTAGTTGTTTTACTTTACTCTTGGAATACCTTAGTCTCGGTAGTGAGTCGCGCCAAAAATCGCAACATAACACTGCAAGCAAGAACATATATGTCTTAAATTGCAAGTCTTAAGGAATTCTTGGGTTTTACTGAGATAACCCAGGCTTATAGAGATTATTTAATTTTGTTCTTGCCCTCGTGTTGGCGTGTTTGTTTCTGTGTGACCTTATGATGGTGGAGTTCCTCCGAAACCAGTAGTCCTTTTTAAATAAACCTGTGTGGAAAAGTGTACATCTGTCTGCCTTATTTTTGGTGATAGATTTTCACAACATCGCGGCCGCCTCCGACGATTTTAAGAATAATGGAACTTTGTTACACATGATTAAGGGATTTTGAAAACTTTACAGGAGTATTGAGAAAAAGCGACATTACTATTATTATTATTAAGAGATAGTATTTCTTTTAAGGGAGGAGTGCGAAAATCATGAAATTATGTAAATGTAAATTGTAAATTGATTTAATGTAACGCATTTAGAAGGGAAATTAATTAATATTTGAAAGAAATAAAAGTAAGATAGGCGTTGTGTATAAGTTACATATTTCATTCTATGAAAGAGAAAGATCAAGATTTAGACCACCTTTAAAATCTTCGTTAGCGTGAATTTAATACTAATAATAAACATTTTCATTTGTAACGGAATGAAAAGGAAGTTTAAAACACTGTAAATAGATTTTGAGGAAAATGTTGGGATCAAAATGCAAGGAAAACACTCATTTGAGCGTAGGCGGAATCCTCTCATGATTGATCGGATTTAAGTTGTTTAAAAATCCTAAAATGTATATTACCTAAAAAATATGGCAAACCTTCATTAAAACATGTAAAATAAGCACTCATTATATAATTCATGAAATTTTTAGTACAAACAAAACTCTTAAAACGAGCCATATGTGTACTTGATTGACCGTTCATGGAACAAAAATGATAAATACTTTGAATCATAATATCTTAATTTATTCGTTTGATTTGATGAGACCAAGAAGAAGACCATAAGCTAGATGGAACAGAGGCATCAAGCACCAATCCTCAGTGTGGTAACGACTTAAAAAGTGAGAACAGGAGAAAAAGTAAGGACCCTATACCTGACGTCGGGTAGAAAACAATTGGTGATTAATCCATCGATTTTGGGAGTCACCCATAACCTAGCCAGGACTCGAAACCAGGACCTCTGCGATAGCAGGGGAGCAAGCTATTTATTCCTCACTTAATCCAACGCAAGAAAAACTATTCATTCTTACAAATTCTCTATAATTACTATCTTTCTGGGAAAGAACTCATGACAATGAATCAATTTATTTTATCGGTTATCATCTTCATCCTTTAGAGGGCCAAAATCAACTCCAGAAATTTTTAGTGAATCTTTCTCCTAAAATTATCATCTGAGAAAATAGTTCTCACAACCTTCGGATCTCAGAAATTAACGACTTTGGATTTCTTTAAAAAATATTGGTGAAATAACTAACTGGCGTTCCATTCAAGTGATTATCAATCCTTTTTGAAGCGATCTAAGCCTTGTTGAGGCTGTTGAGGAGGATATTGAGGCAACTGGCTCAGTCAGGAGAGAATCACTTTGCTGAAAATGCATGCGTATGAACTTAGCCTGACGTTTTGAAACCACAGATCTAGTCTTCGAAAATACAAGTAAAACAAATTAAATGATAGATTACAAGTAGTAGAAAGTGCATATATTTTGCCTCGCAGATTTTGTAGATCGTACGTGAGGAAATCACCTGCATATGTTAATAATTACAATTTGCCAAAAATCTAAGTTAGATAACATCTGAGACTTGTAGTAACGTACGTACATACTTACGGTTATCGTGGGGATCATCCATCTGAAGACAATTTTGAGTCCGAATTCAATTGCGAATATGCAAGTAGGTAAAACTCATAAAAGCGTTTCCATGGAAATCAGCCAGGATCAAAGACATAGGAAATTAATATATATATCACCAAAATCTTTTTAGTGTTTGTTACACTGCGACGTTACAACAATCGATCATCCTTTTCATTTTAACAATTCTTTATCTTTCACAATATCAATGTAATCAGGTACTGCGGTCATAACTTGATGGAACGTTTCTGTATCTAAATCGAAGCTTCAGTACCCAAATAACTTAAACTTAGAACCTTAAACTATGAGTTCTACTCTGAGATGCTACATTTCACTAGAACTATAAATTATTTTGCAACTTAAGAGGCCATTCACAGACTCCTTTCCGACCTTTTATCGTTGGAACACTAAACAAATTGAAAAAGGACTTCTAACTTTGTGGAATATAAATTTATCCTGAATTTTCAAGCACTTCAGTCACCACGATGACGGGTGAAATCTCGACATTGTGCATAAGAATCTGTTCCAATCCGATTCAAATGTAAACACGAGCCATTTTCAGCGGCGGAGAAAGATGAAATTCTTCTTGGCAGACAGGATAGGAAAATGTCCCACGGTTCGAGAAACACTTGATGGGAGAGTCCGAAAATAAATGAGGAATGGGATTTTTACACGCGAAGGCGGAGGAAAAAAGGAAGTTGAGGAACGAGATGACAAAAGAATAAGCAATGGTGTTTCTAGAAAGAGCTTTTAATGAACACGTCCGAGGTGTCGTCTTCCTGACGTCATGCCTTCATGTTCCTCTCGTTGTTGGCTGTCCTTTTCTTTTGGAAGGACCAAAAAAACTAACCTTCGCTGTTTCCTCCGTTCGATTCTTTACCGACGGGCCTTTTTTACCCCATTTGTCCGCGTCAGCTTCCATTAATTCCCGCCAGGGAAACATTTCCCTCGTTCTATCGGAAAGACAGACTCATTTCCTTCGTCTGTTTCAACTATGCATTTACAGAAGCTTCTTGGGAAATGTATAAACACGATGCTACTTAAACATTTACATTTAAAGCTTAACAATGAACATTTCTGTTAATAATGTTAGCTAAGAAATTACCCCTAACCTGCCTGCGCAGTGAATAATAGTGTCGTTAGTTTCCTAAGTAATTAATGAAGTGTTATTAAATTGGAATTAAATTCATAAATGAGCAAACATAATATGAAATTTTATGCGTGATAATTAGGTGGTAATTAAAAGTGAGTTCTTTTTCAACATTTTGACAGCACTATTTTATGCGTTAGATACGAGTTCAGCTTGATGATGATGATGATGAAAGGTATCATTTAACAAAGGAAATAAAATTATTTATTATGGCTTGTGATTCACAATACATTATAACACAAAATTACCTCGGATAAGGAAAAACCCTGTTAACAAATCTTTTGACCGACGAAGTTTTTCGCCTTGTTCTGTCCTCGGCCGACGAATATTTTTGACATGCGCTAAATACAGTAAAAGAGTATGGCAGTTTTGGCAGCCTTAATGCCTATATAACCCCATGATTTGAGACCCCATGGGGAATTTCAATTCGGCTTACAAAAATTTCGACAACGATTCCGGGACGAATCATCTTCGTTAGTCGAGAAATTACTATCGACATCTCGTATTAGAGAGTTGAAATATTCTTATTTTCAATTTCCCAATTTAAAAAGGCTGCAAAGGATAAAATTATCTTGACATGCATTCGCCACGGAGTCGTCCGCGAGACGGATGCAATTTAAACTAAGATACTACTGGTAAAGACAAACGCCGTTAGATTTCCTTCTGATACCACCCATGATTCCGTAAAGCTCACATCATTATCTAGTGGGAAATGCATAGGATATCATTTTTATGCAGAACCTGAATGCGTCTCTTCGCGGAAGAATTTACCTTTACGGAAACTTCTACGTCTGGTTGAATAATTTGATGTAGCGAAGGTCCTTGAATCAGATGTTACGGGGTATATACATGTTTTGGGAAGTGAACGATGTTTTTTGGTGGAAAAGACAAAGAGAGAATATCGAGGGGAAGGTGAGAGGAATAATAATGAGAAAATTTTACCGAGGGGACGTGAAAGAGGAAGCCAAACGAATGAGAGAGTTTCGTGGATGAATTATGAGGGGCCTTCTTCTATAGGAGAGGAGCATGACACGAATGCTTGCGCATTTACACGCGTATATAATTTATTTAAAAATGTCCCGGAAAAAACTGCGAGATATTTTGTTCCGGACGTGTTTTTTCCTCTCCTCTCTCCGTTTTATCTCCGCCGCCTATCTTGGACCTGAAACACTCGGCGACGGAACGGTATAAATCTTTGAAATAATAATGGAAAAATATCTCCTACGAGCAAGATCTGACTCGAAATAGGACCTAGAGATGCGTGTTGAACTTTATTCTTAGACCCTTTCTTGCTTGTAACAAAAAACACGTTCTCTGCTGTAGGGGCCATTCGTGATAGAATGCCTAGGGTATACAAAATGGCTACCCTTATTTGTAAAAGAAAGAGGAAGATGGCTGAGAAAATATTACTTCCCATAAGATTGGAGGTTGGTAACGGAGATAAGCCAGGAAGTCGAATGTGGCAGTCAAATGCCTCCGAAAGAGGTAAATAAGGTATAGAATTTAAACTAGAGACATGAAGTTTCGTGAATCAATTTTGTATCGAATCTAGAGGATCCGGATTGGAAACGGAATGAAAATTAACGATTTGTAGATTGCGAATCAGAGGCTGTTGAGTGTTTCCATGCATTTGTTTGCTACAGTGATAACTAGATTAACGAGGATTATATGTTAAAGAATCATACTCGTTAGCTGAAACTTTCGTCAGGCTCAATTCTTCTAACCATAAGTTGCAGGATTCTAAAATGCATGTAAACACAGCCAGAAAACCCCCGCTCTTTTACCAATCAGCAATAATGAACTTAAAAGTAATCTTTTTTCTTTATATAGAAATTTCTTACTTTTTCTCGCAAGCGCAGATAAGCCATCATCCTTAAAAACGATTCAAACAAAAAGCAATAGTATACAAGATACATATTTCAATTATGAAAATATATTCGTCCGCTGAAAATTATTTAGTAATGTTACTCTTGAGCCTAGCATTACTACTACTCAGGCGTTTTAAATTATAGAACAGAGCCGTTGTATCACCGCAGATATAACAAAAAATACTTTAGATGTTTGGGTGTACGGAGGCACTACTTGCTTGCGTTATTTCGATCCGATACTGAATTAAGTGACCTCAAAACCATGGCCAAAATCATCTATAAAAGATAAATACAGAGAGAAAAACATTAAAGATCACAAAAATCAAGAAGAAGACACTGCTTATATTTGGGGGAGTTCATCCACGTTTATTATCGAAGATAAATAAAAATATTCATTCTAATTTTGACTGAGCAGTTAATAAAATGAATTTAGCGTAAAAAAATATCCGATCCATTAAGGGATAATTACTTTTATAATACAGAGATGAGGCGTTGAGCAACAGTTAGTCGTTCCGAGATTGTTGAGTTTTTGAATGTTAGCGACCAAAGATTGAGACCGATATTTCCGGCAATCCTCATCGACCGAAGAGGATTGCCGAGTACCAAACTTGGTCACGAACATTCTCATGAAAGCCTTGTGCATGATAGAAGGAACTCTTTACCGCAATAAAAGTTATAAGGGTGTACTGTTATAATTGGAGCCTTATGTCAATATGCTTTCGTCGTTGCTGTAAATAACTGACAAGAGCGAGTCAGAGTCACAATACGAGCGTGGCCTGTCAGGGAGAGGATGGCCGAGGAAAAAGATGGTTGAACGAGACCCTGAAGGGTATATACAAGGTCTGAACAATAAAAGATAACAAAGTATATAATATATAAAAATTGCGATTTCCAGTTTTATTAGTTAATTACGTACGTACATAATTTCTTTTAGCGAAAAAGACAACTGAGTTGTGGAGTATCAAGCGCTTTTAAAGAATTTCATGATTTTTACACTGCTCACTTGAGGTAAATGTTTCGCAGAGTCTTCATTTATCGAACGTGTAATGCGAAACGTGGCTAATCTTGGAAAGTTTCCGAGTTTCTTAATTCCGACTGAGTTACGCTTCACCTGTTACTGTCTACAAGAAATTTTCCACTTTGAGTTCACCTGTTCAGAGAATGAGAAATGGTTATTCCCTTCTCGATTCAAAGAAGAATCCGGAGTGACTCTGAAGTTACATCTTTTTCACTTCCATCAGGCCATATCTGCATTCCGTGGATCGACGTGTTAATTAACCTCGAGTCGCACCTCTCTAATGTAGTAACTGATTCAACTTCTAATTAGGCGAAATGAAAACCCCGTCATGCATGTCTCTCCGTTCCAGTTAGTTTATCACGGTATGGGCGAGGAATCGTGTCTCACTGAGCGAAAGGATTAATTATTTGGTCTAAATATTATTTATTTTATTTTTATTTAGTGAATTCAGCAGACTGGTCTTTTAAGACGGCCAAAGAAGTTGTGAATTAAGTGTGGGTACAAACGATATTCATTAAAGCAGAATTATTTTACCGATTTGATATCAAATTGAGAAGGCTCAATTTAGATTGAAAGAAGCAAACTGTTACCAATGGAATCGTCTTGGAAAGCAAATGTTCCTTCGCGAGAATTTCGGCAAACTACAGTGATTGTCGAACGGACTGTGTGGTATCAGCGTAAAGGATACTTAAGGTAAGAAATCACTTAAGATATGATGTGAAATATAATATAGGATATGTATAATACCTGATATAACATAGTATATAAGAAAGGATATTAATTTAATGATTTAGATTAAAAGTGTGAAATTGTACAATGAAGTATGTATCTTCTAAAGTACTCAGTAAATGCTGGACGTCGAATTTTAAAACAAAATACTTTGTATATCTTCAGTTTAATTCATGATGATAATTGATTTTGGCTTATAAATAATTTACATATCATGATTATTGGCAATTACATCAACAACAATCCATCTTTCTTTATAATTAGTTGCTACTTCTGTCACTGGTTGTACTCTTAATTCTTCTCTAATTTCTTCGTTTTTTATGTGGTCCAGACGTGTACAGCCTTTAACAGATCTAAGAAATTTAATTTCTGATGTTTCTATCTGTCTACAGCCTTTTTT